>APFE030728502.1:43679-185896 GCA_000404065.3 Pinus taeda
TCTCCTTGTTCTTTGACACCTGGTCCTCTTTTAATTTGGATGAGCTGGATGTTTAATACTCCATATTGACCTTGAACACTGAATCTTTAACTGCTCAGTAGTATTAGGAGATGTCCCTTGCTTCTCGGTTCCTGTTTTCCTCAAATTACTCGAATGTACAACAGCATGTCTTCTAGCCTTTAATAACCCAAAATATGGAACACTGCCACGTTCTTGATGTGTTGTAGGCTGCATTGATGGACATGTGTGCAGGCAAAAGTTCCTTGTATGCAAATCATTTAATACCTTTTGAACGGTGATAAAGGGGCTTTACAACAGAAATTTAAACTTGGGTTAAAATATTCCACCTTTTTAAATGTACACCTATCTTGATCTGAATGACTATTGTAGCTCCATCTGATGTCTTGCATACCCTTTAGGTGTCTCTCTTTCAAAATTCCCGTTCATAATACAAAACTGCCTGTCTGCGTTAAAATCATCACCTACAACAGTTTCGTAGCGCGCTATGAAACTGCTGAATTATTTGAAACAACTTGCTTTTGAACTGAGATCTTTATCACCCAAACATTTGATTGCCAAAAACTCCCTTTGATTTTTCATATGTATAGCAGGGATTTACATGTCTTCAAAAGAATAAGACTAAACAAATTTGACAAAAATTTGGAACAAAACCTTTCTTGAAAAGAAAATTCATTTAGCAGGTAACTGGCCTAGCTGTGCCTTCAGGTCTTCAATTTTCTTCTTCATAGCTTTATTCCCAGCTCTTAGGTTCATATTTATCTTTCTAATGTATTTGGCCTCTTTGATTGCTGGTACTGTCCATGTGTGAAATTGTGCATGGCCATTCACTACTGAATTCAATTGGTTTTCTAGGGTTTCACTTCCTTTCCACACAGCTTTACGATAATTTGCATACACGACTGCATGCTCTCTAACAGCTTTCTTCAGTTTGGCAATCTCATATTTAGCTGCTTCTAATTGGCTCTTTATGGCTGCTATATTATCTCCTTGAGATGTGATGACTGTTTTGTTTGTATCTTTTTGCCTAACTTTCTCGGTTTCCTCTGTTCCTGGTAGCGCTTCCTTTACTTGCTTCCTTGTAATAGGTCTTCTGGGTTTAAAAATAAATTCTTCACCTGGCTCATCGAATTTAAGCCTTTTTGAGGCCTTAGACTTCTTGTTACCTTCTTGCGGTGACTGTGTCAAATCAATATGAACTGGTTCAGACTGCTCAAATTCAATGGCCTGTAATAAATCATTCAAGCTTGCCTTAGACACTGGGCTCTCTTCAATAGCTATGGCTTTACCTTTTTCCTTATTTATTTGGCTTCTTGTCCTTACCCTTGAGACTGCTTCAGATCTGCTTGTTTTTGGTACAGTTTTCTTATCCTGAGTTTTTTCCTTTGTTGATTTCTGAGGTTGTTCTTGAATGATTAGTGGCTTCACTGGTTTTTGTAGTTGTGGCTTGGTTTGCTTTTTAGCTCTTACTTCCTTTTGAAGCTTAGCTATGGTGAACTCTCTGGCTGGTTGTGGAGTAAGACCAGTCTTGCTTTGGAATCCAGCCATGAAAATAAACGAATTCCAGTCTCTGCCTATCTTTTGGAGGCCATCTAAAACTAGCAACTTAATCAAACCATGATGAAACAAAGAGGTTTCACAGTCCTCTTTCCTTAGCTGCACCTTATCACACATCTTACTCAAACTATGAAACAAATAAAAAGGAATGTCTATGGAGACTTTCCCAGTGAAATGCAAAATCAGTTTAAAATGGTAAGAATAGACCTTATTGTACCTTCCTTCACAAGTCAAATATTTCTGTATGTAGGTGAGAAGAAGAGCATAATGTTCCTTGACATAATTTCTGGGCACTGCTTTTGTTAAGTCTTCATTTACATATGCCTCCTTTAAAAACTCCTTACAAGGATTCATATCAAACTTAAAATTTTTAAACCAATCTTCCCGTCCTCTTGGGATCTCTGTCACAGCAGATATTACTTCTGGAGAAACATGTACTTCTAGCATAGCTATCTTTGAATTTAAACCAGTGAAGTTTAGCGCAAATTATTTAGTTACCTGCGCATGTCCTCCTTGTAGCTTTTTGCAAAAGTTCCAGCACCCAGCATCTTTGAACGCTTTCTTCACGCCTTCATCCCTCAACGCTATGTCCAGGCCTTCAGGTTCAGTCCTCTGACATTTACCAGATCTGTGCTCTTTTCTCTCCATTTTTCCCTTCGAGATCTTCACACACAAAGTCTAATAGCTCTGGTCGAAATGGTGATTCAACTCTTTTTTAATTCAGCCTCACTTGTAATCAGGCTCGCTTGAAATTCAAATTCTTTCATTGAAACACTTCAATACATAATCAGGCAGACTTGTCACTCATGCAGCACTTACGACCATCATTAAGGTCTATGCACGGTAAAATCTCTTGGGAATGATATTTCTGTGCATATCAACAAATCTATTGGTGGGGTAGTGGCAAATGAGCGTTCAAACATGATACAAGAGGTACACAAATTGACATGAGTGGACACAATTGATGACTCACCTACGGACTTGACATTTCGGGAAAGATTCACTGCGAAATGCACGAATCCATGATTTCGCAGCGCTGTTAGTTTTAAATTCTAATGATGCACTGCAAAACTGCCTAATCATGATGCGCTGCAAAACTGCTTAACCATGATTGCGCTGTGAAACTGGCAAATGGGATTACGCTGCGAAATCACTAAAAGACACGGTGACTCGGATAATACAAGACATGACTATGGAACAATGATGGGTAGAGGAGAACCAATAGGAGTCGAGTATGGTTTGAGTTAAAAACTTTTAAAACTCCAAATCCTAAGTGAGAAAAAATAAAATGAAATCAACTTTAACACAAACCTTTGTCATCGGACTAGGACAAACAATTATATGCATCAAATTTTTAGTTCTAAGTGATAACATATTGTAATGCATTGGAATAAATTTCCACTCCTCAAACTCTCAAGATAAAAGGATATATCAAGAAGAATAAGATTCAAGCAGTGAAATATCACATCGAGCATCAAAACAAGTTTCCAACTTTTAAGGATACACCCCTTTGGCAGAATAGAAGACACAACATGCATATCAACATCACAGTGAAAGAAGTTTTGATGTAGACGATTGGGTATTTTTACGGCTACATCTCAAGCAATCTATTTATGAGAAGGAAATGTTGGCAATACTACATGCACTTAAGAAATGGTGACCTTACCTAATGGGAAGACACTTCAAGGTGAAAGTGGACCATGATAGTCTTAAATACTTTTTAGAACAAAGATTATCTTTATAAGAACAAAAAAATGGGTCAGAAATATGTTGGGTTATGAATTTGAAATCATCTACAAAAAAGGGAAGCAAAATGTTGTTGCATATGCACTCTCAAAAAAGGATGCCGATGTGGAAGCATTATTTTGTGGTATTTCTATTATCAAACCAGATTGGATAAATGAAGCAAGGGATGAATGGGAGAAGGATGAAGAAGTGTGGCCACTCATTCAAAAGTTGCAGAAGATCCCAGTTCAAACAATATTTCCAGAACTTGACGAGGAAGGAAAAATCATATTAGAATTTGGAGTAGTCACAGAAACAAGAACCTGACAACTATGAAATCGATCAATTTTAGAGTATCTCATCAAGTGGATGAACTTACCCACTGGAGATTCCACATGGGAGGATAAGAATTTTATACAGAAGCATCAAGAACTACTCAAGCGTTGAGGACAACACTTTTTGAAGGAGGGGGGCATGTTAGGTCCCTACACTACTAGTGTAACACCATATTGTTATTAGTACAACCTCCTTATTATATTTTTGTGCCCATGTAGTCCCCATATTGTTATTATTGTGCCCTTACATTATTATTGTTATGTCAGCTCTGATTATATTATGACCCCTTAGACTCCTATATAGAAAGGAGGTATTGTCGTTTGTATCATCTAAGAATTATCCATTTGTGTAATGTAAAGGAGGTTTCCCCCTTGAAGAGGATTATTTTGAAGGTGTTTTTCTATCTTTTCCATCTTTTGTGAGCTGGTTTCATAACATAGAAATTATATTCCTAGTTGATTTCTTTGATATTGCAAATTTTCTTTTCAATAGGATAGCAGTAACTGGTCATACCAACATTTCTCTTTCATAAACTGTGCCAATAACCTTGAAATAGAAAAATGAAACCTCAAGTTGATAAATTAATGTGTAGTAGTTAATTGGTCCTTCCAGGAAAATTAATTGGCTCGACATTTTGGCATTGTTGTTGGGAAGGTTTTCAAAGAGAGCGATATTTGTATCCCTAGGGGATGGGTATTAAAGACAGATGGTAAGATCCTGTACATGCACCCAAGTAAAAATCTTGTGCTAGTGCCTACCCTTGGCTGATACATTTAGGTTGTCTAGTGTGTATGACTAGAAAGAAACATAGGAGTATGAACTAGATAGAGATAGATCAGAAATCCACCCCAAAAATCACCAAAACCCAAGGTCAAGTTGGCCTTTGAAGAACAAACTTTATACATGAAATTATTCACAAATCTGAATCTCAAGCATCAATAGTTCCTCGAGCAGTATCTAAGAAGGGTTATACTTTTATTTCCCCTCAAGTAGCAGGGTCATTTGTTGCAACTAACATTGAGATTCATGAAAAAAATGTAGGATATGAGAAGAGCTTTCAAGAAATACATGTTAGGTATCTCAGTCCTTTTGATAAGAGTGAGGATCACTCTTGTAATTTAAGGGAAGGGAGAGGTGAGACAAGAGAATCATACCCTAAATATTCTAAGGAGGAATCTCTTGTGAAGCCCATTGTGAGATGAGAAACTAAAGTTCCTGAACTGAGCAGTGTTGTGAGACCTGGTCAAGGTCGAAAACCCCATCAACATATTACTCTTTTTTAGACAGTACCTCCTGACTACGAGATCCTTGAAGATCACTGGAAGATATTTGATCAAATGGAAAATCTAGTAATAGGAACACAATCTCAACCAGAGGCTAATGCAATGATGAAGGCTATCCTACTCCAAAATCTTCCAAACTTTCATGGAATGGCCTCTGAAGACCCTGATGCATTTTTGTTTGAGTTCGATGTCTTATGTCGAGGATATGATTATACTATTGACCCCCAAAAAATAATGTTGTTTCCTTCTACCTTAAAGGGAGCAACATTACGATGGTTCATGGGATTGGGTGGTGGTACTATAATTTCGTGGGATTAAATGAAAGAAGATTTCCTTGCTAAGTACTAGGATTATTGCCGATCTAGGGATCTAAGGGAAGAAATATTTAAGGTGATGTCAAAAGAAGATGAAACCTTGGAAGAATATGTTGAAAGATTTCAATATAATTTACAAAGTTCACCATATACTATTCAAGGAAAATTTTAAGAATCACCCTAAATTTATATGTATAATAAATGGGCGAATCCCCATGATACATAGGAAAAATAGGAGGCAATTTTATCAATAATATAATATGTATATATAGTATTTTTGGCGAATCTCTCACCAGATTATATTATCTTGTAAAGTCATGGTGAATCTTTCACTAAATTATAAAATCTTGTAAGATCTTGGCAAATCTTTCACTGAATAATAAAACATTGTGAATTCTTGGCGAATGTTTTGTTAAAGTATGAAAACATATGTGATAATAGGAAAACATATTCATTAACAAGTAATATACTAACATACATGTTTGGAAAAAAGAAACATAATTTTCTCTTCCTACAAACATTGGTGCAAATTTCAATGGCTGTGTTTGTCAAGGTTCTTACTTAAACTCTTTCATATCCTTCTATTAGTTTTGATAATATTACACAACAAAGTTCTTGTAGGTATTTATCTTGACCACCAGTTCTATTAAGGTAGGAGAGATTAATCTTTTCTCTACCACATTTGTCAAGCTATCAAATTCCTTTCTTATTCCATAGACTCCAACTATGAGATAAAAAAAAACACATCAAGTTTGTTTACCCCAACACGCCAATAAGTAGCAAGCCCCAACTATATAATATAAGAAAGTAGTAGGTATCCCAAAGGCCTGAAGGGGATCTAATGGAAATAAGTGACAGTTGTTAGAATCCTTCCAATCAATATATAAATATATAAATGTAGATTTATTATTATTTTAATTGGAAATCTTCAATTAAATAATAAAATTTAATTACGTCTCTCCCAATCTAAATTGTTTATTAGCATAATTCACTACCTTCATATGTCTTGCATTTTTTATCAGTGTTGTAAAATGTGGATTAATTTCCTTTTTGGTGCACAATATCCGCCTTTTAGGACAATATGGTGCAATGGCCCAACCCCTATAGATCATTACCACAAACTAAGAATAACAAAGAAGATGAAAGGTTGTACGAACCAACATATTTTTCAAACAACTAATCCAATATTAGGCCTTAACTTTTTCATGAAGATATCATATTGATAACATTTAAAAAATGGTGGGAAATCTAGGCATCGACTATACCTATTCTGCGAGGGTGATGTAGAAAGAGTGATAAGATTTCACTGTTTTGTTTTGTTTTTTTGTTAAATCAGAAAAACCAATATTAATGGAGATATTGGTATTTTTTACTAAATTTTGTGAACTAAATGTAGCTTTAACCATTCACCTTAAGATGTTTTTTACAATTTGATTTCCTAACTCTATTTAATATCTTCATTATCATAAAAACCAATATATATCCATCTTAACTCCACATCTACCACTCTTAGAGGGATGAAATCTATTTATCCCTCTCAACACTTGGTAGACCTGGAATTAAGATGGATCTAAGATGATAGAATTTCCCCTTTAAATATTCTATGCTCACATGAATACCATGGTATTACCATGGGTCAATAGCATGGGTTATCATAAACTTGGAGCTTAAAAACTACTATTAGTAATTTATAAAAATTAATAAAATTAATAATTGATTTTTATTTTATTGTTTAATTTCAACTAAGTTAAAATGTTTAAGTGACGTTAAATTAAAAGATCCATTTTTACTCTTGATCTACCAAGCCTCGAGAGGGATCAAATAGTTTTTCACTCTATGCTAGTTTGCATATCATGATATTTGATCCCTCTCCGTGCTTAGTAGATCCAAAGTAAAGATGGATCTATGTTGGTTTAATTCCCCCCTTTGAATACCATGTACCATCTTTATTTTTCTTAATACTAATATTAGGGTTAATAATGTTTTTTTGCATGGTATTAATAATAATTTGGCCCATGGTATTTGGCCCATAGTATTTGGCACATAGGCTTCACCTAAATATAATGCATTTTTTGAGTTTTTGTAAATATAAGATGACTTATGGAGTAAATATAAAAAAATGTTTTATTTATTTACCATGCCTCTTGTTTATTTATATTTTTATTAATTTACCATACCTCTTTTATAAATATGGTATTTGGCCCATAGGACTCACTTAAATAAAACCTCTTTGTTGAGCCTTCTTAAATAGAAAGATGGTTATGGATTAAATATAAAAGAAGTTTTATTTATTTACCATACCTTTGGAGTAAGTATAAAAAGAGGTTTTATTTATTTACCATACCTCCACTTTATTTATATTTTTATTTATTGGGACCAAATGCAACCTCCCAAACCACCTCCCAAACCAGGAAATGGGCAATTACAAATGAATTTAACATTGCAAAGCAGAAAATCGGGCGATTATAATGGAATATAACCTCCCAAACTAGGCGAATCGGGTCAAATGAGTCTTTTCATAGTTTATCCACCCCTTTTTTTGGGCTAAAATACCAAAAAATAATTATTTCTTAAATAAAAGTTGGGTTAAATATATGAAATGGGTGTTTTATACAAATTTCGCCCCTCTAAAATGAAAAACCCCTTAAATTTCTCCCTTGGGCTAAAATTCACCCCTAAAATTTACCATGATACTATTCTAACTAAGGATGTGTTGAAAACTGCCTTGATTAGAGGTGTGAAAGATGAATGGATGGAAATGCTTAATTTAATGGGGTAGGGTAACATTTATAAAGAAGAATATGATGACATTGTAAAACTGTGTATCATATGTTCACAAGGGAGTACATGAATCAATCCTGGAACTCGAGATCCTCTTAGCAGATCTAACAAAACTGCAGGGGGAGGAGTTACACAAGCAGATATTGGTAATATTTTAGAAGATTTTAAAAGTAATATCTTAAGTACACTAACAACACAATTAGATGTTTATAGGTAAAATAGAAGAAGGCTACAGAGGAACAAATATTAGCTGTTTTTTTCCTCGATGTTGAAAGAAGCACAATCACAAATAATGTTTGTTGTATACAATCGAGATATGTCCAATTTGTACCAAAGATAACTTGACTAATCATTGTCCTTTGCTTCTTGGGTTGAAATATATATTTAAGGAAGCAAAAGAAGAACCAGAACCAACTTATTTTGTGGCACAATGACAGAAATGGTAGAATGGCTCATCAAGTATGCTGCATGACCCTTCTATGTTTTTTTTTCTGGAAAATTTGCTCAACAACAGTTTCCTGGATTAAATTGGTAGGGCCAACAACATTCTCCTACTACCTAGCAACCTCAACCATATATTTTATTTTCTTGGACAAATCAGTCATTCCGTGGTCCTTCTTGGACGAATCAAAAGTATCCCACAACCTCATGGAAAAATACACCAAATAATCCATACCCTTCGTAATGGGAAAATCAACCTACTCATGGGCTAATGTGGTCCCAGAATTTGCAATGCCCCATGAGACTGATTAATCAATAAATGGAAGTGATTCCTCTATCACAAAATCAACCACCATTACATCCTCCACTTCAACTTCCTCCAAACCTTCCACCTCCATTACGACCTCGAGTACCTGCATAGCCAAATCCAAATCCAAATAACATACTTGTGATTTTTTTTTTTAAATTTCGGAAACTTCGGATCATCCCTGTCCCTCTTTGGAATGTAACAAATTATGTATAAGATTTGGGAGAACCATCTTCCCAGAAGATCACTCAAAAAGTCAAGAGAAACTAGAAAATGACAAACCCGCTAAGGAGCATTCTTTGAAAAAACATTCTCATCCTACCATAATCATTATTGAAGCATAATCATCTAGTAAACTAACTAAAAAATAGGGGCCCATTGAGATTATAGATACTTCTTGTCCATTCCCTGAGATATTAGCCATAGTAAAATCACCTGTATATGCTGACTTTGATCTCTTGGGGGAATTACAAAACTTATGTATTAAAATCCATTTCCTACAAGCTATTAGAGAAATACTCATTTATGTTAAAACCATTAAAGAACTGTGTGTTAAGAATCTTGGTAGGAATCCAAAAAACTCTCCTACAGTCCATGTTTTAGGGAAACTCTATGATCTTATCCTAGGAAAATAGATACCTATCAAATATGATGATCCTAGAAACCCTGTAGCCATTGTCCAAATAACTTTGTTGGGTAGCGGATCCCCTGCATAACGATTTTTGTGATTAAAGCCCACAATTTAGGGTAACAATATTGTAAAAGTTCCGCGAAGTGCATGGAGTGCAAACTATAATGGCTCGAGTCAAAGGGTTTTCCGCTCGAGAATAATGTAAAATAATAGAAAGCGAGTCGGTCTGCCCATGGTCCGCAGACCATTGGAAGGTATAAATAGAGCAAAGATCTAAGGATAGAAGGTAGCTTTGAGTAAGATCTAAAGTATATGCGTTTGTAAAGCAAGAAGTGCTCTAAGTCTGTAAGTCCGAGTCGTGGTTGGTAGTAGTTAGAGTACGCTCTGTAGCTGTGTGCACAGAGGCCTGGGAGAGTCTGCAACTGTGTGCGTGGACCCCTACAGCTGGGTGCGTGGGGAGGAACTAATTGTACTGAACCGAAGATTAATAGAGATAAGTGTTTTTGAATTATTGTGCATCTGGTCGCTAATCTATATGTTTATGCTTATGTTCTGATTTTATGCATATATGTAAGATTTATGGTTGCGCGCGTTGGTTATAACTGTTGAATGTGTGATTAAAGACCTTAAGAATTAGATTAGATCTAGAATAACCACAATAATAATAAGAATCTAAGAGGTGCCTCGTCGCCGATCTACACGAAGGCTAGATAGCTGTGCAGAGTACGTGAGTGCACAGGTTGGTTTGTGACCCCTCCAGATCTCATCAAGACATCCCTAGGGTGCGGAAACCTGGTTCCAACACCCTCCCATACTACCCTGGGTGAGACTTCAGTCCGCGCTCCGCGGACTATCGCTGAAAGGTTCGGTAGTGCAGGATTTGTTTGGCTAAAACACTTCCGAACTTGGGTCAGGCCCCATCAAGCCAACAAATGGTTCCGTTGTCAGGATCGGGATCTGCCTAAGGGATGTCTGATGTCGAAACACTGGAACCCTATGATGAAAGAGATTGAAGATTGGTTGGATCAGAAGCTTCACGAGTTCGTGGTACAGGAAAACAAAACTCCGCAGATATTTGAGAAGAGGTGGCTGGATCACCACATATACATGGAAATCCACGAGATATTCTTCACATCCTTCTCGATAGAACTATATGAGTGGATCATGAGGCTAGTTGATAGTCAGGGAAGGTGTAAACTTGAAAAACACATCGTGTGGACTCCAGAGTTGGTGCGCAGGCTAGAAGCATCAGAAGATAAAATTGCATAGGTAGTAGATCATTAGCTGGGTCAGATAATAGGAGGGTTTATCACTGAGTTCGCGATAGACACAATCGTGAGCTACAACAAAGCAGAGCGACGTTTTCTCAAGGGACCGCAAGGTAGGTACATAAAATCCCTGAATACTTGGATTAAGATGTTGTTATGTGAAAAATGGGTAATGCAAATCCATTAATGAGTGGAACGACGCGGAGCGATAGGGCCTACAAGGGTATCGAAGGGTTAGGAAACAGTCTGTTAATTTTGCCTCCACGAGAGGACGAGGAAGAGTGCGCTTGGGCTTCTCTAGGGAGTGCGGTTAGTTTGATAAGGCAATGCATTCCACAACTATCATCTCTGTTAACACCACCACTCGCATCACCTCCTTCACCCCCATCTTCGCCCACACCACCTCGACGAACTTAGAAGTTTAACATGGTGAGCATGATTAAGTTGCCTGTATTCAGAGGAGTAGGAAGTGAAGATCCAGATCAGTTTTGGTTCGTAGTAAGAGCAGTATGGGAAGCACACGGAGTTACGGATGATAACATTAAGAAAGCCACCCTGGTAAGTGCACTGCAGGATCGTGCGCTGACTTGGTATATCAAGCACTCGAATGATCATCTGAATGTCGGGATAACGGAAATCCAGATTGCACTAAACAGAGAATTTAGCTGGCCAAAATCAGAGAAGCAGTCGATCATCGGATTCAAGGAGATCGCGATGCTTCCCGACGAAACCCCCTGGGATTTGGATTAGAGATTAAAGAGCATGATCCATGAAGCTGACATGACGCTGATGGATGCGCAACACCACACATGGTTTGTGGCGTCTTTGACACCACATCTGAGGACGATGCTGTCACAACAGAAGATATCAACCCAGGCTGAAGCATTAGAGATACTGATGAGGTTGCATGAAACTCCAATACAAGATCCTAGGTTGAGAGTTCAGCAAATCCACGTGCAACTACAAACCTATGCTTGGAGATGCAGAGTTTGAAACAGGATAAGGCACCCTAGCCAGAAGCTTGAGAAGAAGTGTGGTGCATAAAATGTAGAAGTCAAGGCCACAATAAGGATCATTGTCCAGCATTCACGAACTATTTGGAAGGAAGGGGGGGGGGGGCAACGCCGTTGAAACTAGAGGCATAGGCAGGACCAAGCGCGGTGCCCGCGCTCTGGTGCGCAATCTATCAGGTTGGCGGAAAGCACACAATAGGAAACTATCATCTATTACAGAAGTTTACACAGACCCCCCAGCAGCTATTTTGCAATTTTTGTAGATCGGTGGGCCATGATGAACGAGACTGTTGGAGTTATGAGTTGTTGATGGATAAAAAACTTGCCTATAGGATGCAGGCCGAGGTGCGAGGTTAGGATCCATCCGCAGTAATAGCACGCGGTGGGTTCTAGGGGCAAGGATGAGGACGAGGAGGAATGGGACCTGGACAAGGTCGTGGACAGTTAATCTGCTACAATTATGGAGGACTTGGGCACTACGCGCATGATTGTACCAACCCAACTAGGATATCGTATTCATATTGTGAGTGGTTTGATTACAAAATGATAGATTGTCCCACGATGATAGCACAGATACGCGAGAAAAGTGTAGCACAACCTACACCAATGCAGAATTTCCAAATGATGAGGTCCGAACCATGCGAAGAAGACCCCAACGTGAACATGATGCTCAGAAGTGGCACAACCACAAGGGAAGATAAAGGGAAACAACCTGAATAAAATACATGAGTTCACAAGGCTCCTACAAAGCAACTTGAGTTCGACTTGGAATGTGCAAAGGAGATGTTTATGGAAGCTACGAAGAGCTTCGCAGAGGTCTCTAATTCAGGTAGTAAGGATCAACCCGAGCCGGAAATGGATCCCTCTATGCTAACTACCTTTTTAGAGGCATGCATAAAGCTACTACGCGAAAATAAGGCAGTTAAGGTATTATAAGAGCTGATAACAGGTGCACAGGGTTAAGTGAACCACACGTGGTCCACAAACTCGAAAGGCATGCTTTGCACACTAGGCAGGAAATGCGATTAATGACGCAGATTGGTGACTTTGAAATGGATTAGGTCATCTTGGACTTGGGTTCGGATGCGAATGTACTACCTAAACAGACATGGGAATGCATGGACAGGCTTGCATTATAGTGGTCTCTTATTCAATTATGGATGGTGAACCAACAAAAGATCTTGCCCATGGGGAGATTGCAAGGAGTAATAGAGGATATAGAAGGCGCGAGCACACAAACGGACTTTGAGGTAATAGAAATTGTGGATGACAACAACCCTTACCCCATGTTTCTAGGAATAAACTGGGCCACAGATATGAATGGACTCATCAACTTAAAGAAGTGGAAGATGATATTTGAGAAAAAGGCCCTACGTGCAGTTATTCCGCTAGATCCAGCCGAAGGAGCACGCTACACTAAACCCGTATGCGATGATGGAAGTGATGATGACTTGGATTATATCTACAAAATAACTGTGCAAGATCAGGATTGGGTAAATCTGACTACGGAGGGGTGAATATCATGGGAGCGTGTCGATTCTTGCACCTCGGATTCAGATGAAGACGCGAACACTAGCATAATCAATTGAACAAATTAACAACATTAATCTGCAACATGATGACTAGGTCACTTTGTTGCGTAACAGCCCAGTAGTGAGACCTATCGACGTATGATGGGTTGACAGTGGTGGATGAATTCTTGAATGAGTTTGAGAGTGCAGTACCAGAACACCAGAGGTTCAATGCATTAAAGTGGGCACTGTGTGTGACGCCTGTGCATTGGTGGGGAGCACATGAAGGAACCTTTGAAAACTGGCGCGACTGCAGAAGGATGATGGAGATAATTTTTGGGAAGCTGGAACTACGAATAACCAAGAAATATGATGGACGTGATGATCCACGCGTGCACCTCACAAAATGGACCAAAGCCTATGGAGAAAAATCCTAGCCAGAGTAGGTACACTTATTTTATCATACCCTGGATGTCATCCCAAAGAATTGGTATACTGAGATAGAACTCCGAAATGGTACAGGCGAATGGGATATCTTGCATGAAGGATTTTTATTAAAGTTCTTATTTGAGGACTAATGTATGGATACTATTGACGATACGCTACAAGTTGTGAAAGCTGCCATTTTCAAAATACCACAGGAACCAGAAAAAATAGTGCAACCAGTATGGTCACATCAGTTAAGCTAGGCCCTAGAATGTTACAATGTGCAAGTAGAGAATGATGATGATGACCCCGGAAACATCAATATTCTAGAAATAGAGGGGAGCCATGAGGTTCCTGGACCATCGATCAACAACCCCAACATCACCACGCCACTGAAACAAAACAGGTGAACATTGGTATGGATGTGGAGTTGAAGTATGCAATGCTTGGGGACTATTGGGATGATGCCATGGTGAATAAGGTCATTGAGTTACTTTGTGAATATCAAGACTTATTCTTGACCAAAATAACTGAGTTAAAAGGGATCCTCGGCGGCCTAGGGATAATGAAGATAACTCTGAAACTGGATGTGAAGCCAGTTAAGCAGGTCCTTACCATTTGAATCCGAAGTATAAGGAAAAGGTCTGTGAAGAATTGGACAAAATGCTTGCAGCGGGAATATTGAACCTGTGGAAGAATCTGACTGGGTGAGTCCTATTATAGTGCAGGAGAAAAAACAAAAGGGTGAAATTCGAAGTTGCATGGACCTACAAAAACTGAATGATGCTTGTTTTCATGGCTCATTCTCGATGCTGTTTACAGATGAAGTTCTGGAGAATGTTGGTGGACAGGAAGCGTACTCATTTACGGATGGGTTCTCAGGGTACCATCAGATCAAAATTGTGCCGGAAGATAGAAGCAAGACTACCTTCGTGACCAAATGGGGATGTTTTCAATACACTGTTATGCCCTTTGGTTTAAATTATGCCCCAGTGATATTTTCATGCGTAGTAGTGACTGTGTTCAAGGAATTCATCCATAAGTTTTTGGAAGTTTATTTTGATGATTGGACTATATTTGGGCTAGTCAAGAAACATATCGCGAGCTTAAGGTTGATGCTAGATACATGCCGATGACACCAAATTTCACTGAATCTTAAAAATTGCACTTTCCTCGTCCCCTTTGGAAATTTGCTCGGCCACGTGGTTTGCAGACAAGGCCTGATGGTGGATCTCACAAAGATTGTTGTCATACTTAATATAGAGGCACCGCGAAGTGTCAAACAATTGTGTGCCACAATGGGACATACTAGGTACTACAGAAAGTTCATCAAGAGCTATGCACAAATCACGACATCAATGGAACAATTGTTGAAGAAGGACACTACATATTGTTGGAGTGAGGAATGTAAGAAGAGTCTAGAGATTCTCAAGGAAAAAATGGCATCCGCTCCCATTCTGGTCTTTCCAAAATGGGACATCAAATTTCATGTACATGTTGATGCGTCGTGTATCATGTTGGGGGGTGTACTTATGCAGGAAGGTGCAGAAGGCATCGATCACCTGATCGCGTTTGCAAGCCAACGACTCTCCAAAGCTAAAAAGAACTATTCTACTACTAAGCGTGAGGGACTGGCAATGGTATACGCACTCCAGAAATACTACCACTATCTGCTGGGTGGGCACTTTAAGATGTATACTGATCATTCCACGTTGAATACTTAGTGAATAAGCTTGTGTTGGGGGGTGTACTTGTAGATGGTTATTACTATTCCAAGAATATGACTTTGAGGTCATCGTGAAGCTAGGACGCCTAAACAGCGGTCTAGATCACCTCTTGTGAATTGAGAATGGCGAGGAGCCAACAAATTTGGAGGAAGGACTGCCCGATGTACAACTCTATACAGTGCGTGTCACAGATGACCACTTCGAGGATATAATCCACTTCTTAACCATAGGGACCGCGCCGCAGGGATATTCAGTTCAGTAGAGGAAATAACTGGTGATACACATGGTGGATTTTATTGTTATCGTAGGGCACCTCCACAAAATTGGAAACGATGAAATATTACAAAGATATGTACCTGAATTTGAGCAAGGAAATATCCTTGCAGAAGCACATGGGGGGGCTACGGGAGGACAGTATGCGGGATGTGCAATAATGCACAAGATTCTTCATGCTAGACTATGGTGGCCAACCTTACGTGAAGACTCGAAAGCATACTGTTGGGCCTATGACGTATGTCAATGGACTAGGAAACCATCGCAGAGGGATGAGATGCTGCTCAATCCATAGATGACATTGCAACCGTTCGGGAAATGGGCGATCGACTTTGTGGGATCTATCACACCTCAGGAAAAGATAGGTGCGCGCTATATCATCACCGTGATAGAATACTTGACTCGATGGGTGGAACCACAGCCAGTTAAGGACTGCACGACCATTATAGCTACGAAATTTTTGTTTGATCATGTGCTGACACGGTTTGGGTGCACTATCAGCGCACTCACTGAGGAATTCCAGATATATCATCAGCAAAGTATGTTGTACCATCCGTAAGTGAATGGGACAATCGAAGCTTTCAACAAGATTTTGGAGACTACGTTGACCAAGGTATGTAATGCGCAGTGAAACGATTGGGATTTGCGCATACCTGCTGTGCTATGGGCATACCGAACCACTGGTAATAAATTGACGGGTTAGACACCTTTCCAGTTAGTCTATGGCACATAATTTGTCATGCCAATGGAATACATTCTACCTAATTTGTGAACAGCAACAAGCATGGAAGACCGCGGGGCCTTGGAAGAGAGGCTCGCACAACTGGAAGAACTTGTGGAGGAATGAGTTTTGGTAGGATTCCATTAGTAGGTACAGAAGCAGTGAGAAAAAGCTTGGCATGATCGCCATATCAAGTTGTGCACATTCAAAGAAACGATCTAGTATTACTATATGACAACAAGTTCGAGAAATTCCCTGGAAAGCTTCCGAATGCATTGATTGGGACCATATGTAGTCAAAGAAGTCACAGATGGAGGTGCGGTCTAGCTCGACAAGCTTAATGGAGAGCCCTTCCCAGGAAGAGTAAATGGTAGTCACTTGAAGCTCTACACGGGTGGGTCGGCTACTTTACTAATCGATCGAAGCATAGTCTAATCGCTCCGGATAGTTGAAAGAGAGTGCGGGACAATAAAATAGTCTGTTAGGGAGCTGCGCGACAACAACGACGTGTGCAGAATCGGTATGTCACAAAGGTCGCAATTGCATAGAAGGGGCTACGCTGCTGCATGGATAAACATGGAAATGACTGTTGTTGTCACTGTTCATGATGATATGTTTGAGTTACAGTGGAAAGGAGCAGGAGACGAGCAAGTAAGATACGAAGTACGAGCCAAATCCAGAATGATGTACCGTAAATATCATGTTAATGCGCCAGAAAAGGAGAGAAGGGCTGAATTTGAATTTCAACACGCTTATAAATCATAGTGGGGCACCCACCAAAAGATCTATGGTGTCTGCAGAAGTAAGCTATCGTGTCTTCCAATCGGTATGGAACTGTTGAACATCGACACTCAAGGAGTAAGCCAGGGGGTTTTATTATGGCCAAAAGAGATATAGGACCTTCTGGACAATGTGATGTCGACAGTTGTGAACACCGCGCCGAGCTCAATGCTGATGGTGAGGGATGTATTGGAAATTCTCAAACAAGTAGCAGGACTGGTTTGGATTCTGCTGATCTATATGTTTATGCTTATGTTTTGATTTTATGCATATCTGTAAGATTTATGGTTGTGCGCGCTGGTTATAATTGTTGAATGTATGTTTAAAGACCTTAAAAATTAGATCAGATCTAGAATAACCACAATAATAATAAGAATCTAAGAGGTGCCTCGTCGCCAATCTACGCGAAAGCTAGATAGCTATGCAGAGTATCGCGAGTGCGCAGGTTGGTTCGCGACCCCTCCAAATCTCATGAAGACATCCCTAGGGTGCAGAAACCTGGTTCCAGCACCCTCCCATACTACCTCGAGTAAGACTTCAGTCTGTGCTCCATGGACAATCGTCGAAAGGGGAAATAGTGCGGGATTTTTTTAGCTAAAACACCTTCGAACCTGGGTCATGCCCCATCAAGCCAACAAAATTCCCAAACACTTTAGTGGATTAGGGAGCTACCATAAATATTATGACAATTAAAACTTGTGGACTCCTTAGAATAACCTGATTTAAATCAACTCCAACTATGCTGGAACTAGATGACAGATCCATAGTAAGACAGGAGGGGACCTTAAACGATATCATTATTTTTGTAGAATCCTAGGAATACCCAGTCAATTTTATGGTCCTCAATCCTAAAAATAAACTAGAAGGACACTCTTTCATATTAGGTAGAACATAGATTTCCAATGCGGGCACATACATCGGTTGTCACACCAGAATTATGAAAATTGCTAAAGGAAAAAATATCAATAATCTTATCTTATACCCTCCTATTAGACCCAACATGAAGACTGGCGATTTCAGATGTTTCCCGCCCAAAAATCAGGAAGGAAATTTAACCTCTCCTCTTACCATAATCAAATCTCTTACCTTTAAAAGATAGACTGTGGATGATATAATTAATGGGTTTGTTAATAAACCTTCCACTATTGGAAACCCAACATGTCAAATGCTGAAATTCATTATCGACAATGAATCCCAAGGAGATCCCATAGAGGATGTTATGAAACTAGCTCAAGAAAAGATAGAGAAGATAGATCAACGCCTTAGAATTCAGCCTCTTCGAGGGGGCAACCTCCTTTACATTACATAAATGAACAATTCTTCGATGATTCAAATGATAAAAACCTCCTTTCTATATATAGGAGTCTAAGGAGTCACAATATAACCCAACCGACCTAACAATAATAACATAAAGCCACAAAAATAATAATAGAGGGATTCTATGGGGCACAATAATAACAATATGGGGACAATAGGGGCACAACAATATTAATAAGGAGTACAACTACAATAGTAATGGGGTAATCACTAGTATTATAGGGACCCAACAAAGGACTTGAACACTGAACATATACCCACGACTATAATTCACAATAGCATTCCCATTGAAATTCAGCCTAACAAGACCTTGAATATTAACGCCAATATTAATAATCTTTACCATGAAAGGCTGATTCAAATTCTTCAAAAATATAAATATGCTTTTTCTTGGGAATACTCTAATATGTAGGGCATCGATCCAAAACTGTGCACACATCATATTTATATCGAGAAAGATGCCCTGGCTATTCCCTAGCCTCAAAGAAGACTAAATCTACACCTCAGGGACATAGTAAAATAAGAATTTCAAAAAATTCTTGATGTTAATTTCATATATCCTATTTCTAATAGTTAGTGGGTTTCACCACTGGTGGTAGTCCCTAAACAGAATGGAAAATGGGGAATTTGTGTCGACTATAGAGAACTAAATAAAGCTACACAGAAGGATTATTTTCCCCTTCCATTTGTGGACCAAGTCCTTGACACTCTTGCAGGAAAGAAATATTTTTCTTTACTAGATGGGTTTAACAGATATAATCAAATCTAGATTTCCACTGAAGACCAATATAAAACCACTTTCGCCTGTCTGTGGGGAATGTTTGCATATAGAGTCTTACCATTCAGGCTACGCAATGAACCAACCACTTTTCAAAGGGAAATTTTCACTATTTTCTCTCATTTAAATAATGAAGGACTTGAACTTTATATGAACAATTTTTCCCCTTATGGTAATGATTTTGACCAAGCCTTGCATAATATTGAGAAGGTTCTTGCACAATGTATAGCTACCAGGTTGTGCCTCAGTCATGAAAAATGTCATATGATGATGACAAAATGAATAGTTCTAGGACATTTTATTTCTAATACAGGAATTTAGGCAGGCCTAGCTAAGATCGAGGTAATTCTTAAACTCCCTACCCCTCATACGCAGACATAGGTACATAGCTTCCTTGGTTATGCTGGTATTATTGCTGTCTTATAACAACTTTTTCAAAAATTGTAGCACCATGATATGTATTAACTAGACATGTGGAATTTTAGTGGAATGATAAATGTGACATTACTTTTGCAGATCTGAAAAAAAAAAAGTTGGTCTCAACAAATCTTGTGTTGCAAGGACCAAACTGGAATCTACCATTCCATATATCCTTAGATGCATCAGATACGACGATAGGAGCAATCCTTGAACAAGAAGAGGATAAAAAGCATTATGTGATTTATTACATCAGCAAAACCTTATGTTGACTGAGTTAAATTATACTATGACAGAAAAAAAAAAAAATTATGGCCATTGTTTATGCCATAAATAAATTTCGCCATTACATAATGGGATATTCAGTTTTTCAGTACACTGATCATTCTGCCATTCATTATTTAGCCAACAAACATGTTACCAATTGTAGAATAACTTACTATTTACTATTGTTGTAGGAGTTTGACATTACTATAAAGGATTGGACAAGAAAAGAGAACATAAGCCTAAACTTGTTAAGACAAAATCTTGTTGTAGACTTCTTGTCAAGACTTCCTGTTGTAGTCGATTATTCCTCAGTTGAGGGCCAATTCCTGGATGAACATTTGTTTATTGTAACTATCAAAATACCATGGTATGTTGATGTTTCCAATTATCTAGAAGTCGGGAAATTACCATCACACTCGTCATCCTGGGAAAATAAGTTTTTCATCTAGTGCAGCGCATGATTTTCATGGATGAATGGTTACCTCTTTCATACAGGTGTTGATCTTCAAATTCAAAGATGCCTTAGAGAATATGAAATCTATGATATTCTTAGGGCTTGGCATGATGAGCCTTGTGGAGGTCATTTTGCTGACCGAAGAACTGGACACAAAGTATTACAAATGGGCTATTTTTGGTCCACAATATTTAAAGATGCAAAGAAATAAGTCCAAAGTTGTGATAGTTTCCAAAGGATGGGTCATCCCATTGAGGTTGACGAAATTCCCCTTAAACCACAAATTGTATTTTAACTATATGAAATATGAGCAATGGACTTTGCAGGCCCCTTTAATCCACCTTCAAATAAGAAAGCGTATATTCTAGTTTGTATAGATTATGTAACTAAATGAGTGAAAGCGGTAGCAATCCCAAGGGCCATGGGAGCAGAAGTCATCAATTTTATGTTCGAACTATTTGTTCGATATGCACTGCCTTGGGAGCTTGTAACAAATGGGGGATCACAATTCACTTCTCATAAAATTTTAGCCACAATGCAAAATTATCATATTAAACAAAAAATCACTTCTCCTTACCATTCGCAAGTGAATGGGTAGGTGGAAAGCACCAATAAAGTCTTAGAGAGTCGATATTAACTAAAACAATATCACTAAATTGCTGAGATTGGGTTGCCAAGCTTCCAGAAGCCTTATGGGCCTATTGGACAACCTGTCGCAATACCATTGACTATTCACCTTATCAGCTCATTTTTGGTAATGAACCCATTTTTCCAATTGTGTTTGAAGTTAAGACTCTTAGAACTACCAAGGAAGTCGAATTAGATCTACAGAAGCACAAAAACAATGCTTACAACAACTCAATGAATTGGATGAAATGCATCTTCTTGCTTTACAATGTACTGCCATAATCCAAAAACAAAGAACTAAATGGCATGATCGGTTGATAAAAAGAAAAACTTTCAGAAAGGGGATTAGGCATTGTTATATAACCCCAGATTCCAAGGCTTTCTAGGTAAACTTCAAACAATATGGCTTGGACCTTATGAAATTATCGAGATTTATGACAATGGAATGGTGTGCCTTACCACAATTGATAATTTTGGCATTTCTTTCCTTTCCAATGGGCATCGAATTCGTTTGTACCACCAACCACTTACTAGAGAATCTTTTCTTCACAAAATTGACAATGACACAATTTGTAGGTTGTGCCGATCGGGGAAATGTCCCCGCGGTCACAACTAGGTAAATTCTTCCTTGAAATATTCTTTATTTTGTGCATAATGTAAATAATTTTGTTTTGTTTTTTTATGTAGGCATGGGAAAATCATTGATATTTCAATCACAGTTGTTGTTCCCTTAGTCAGAGCCGTTGTTTCCTTTATCATATTTTTTGTTTCCCTAGTCACAACCACTGTTTCCTTTATCATAGTTGTTTTTTCCTTAGTCATAATTGCTATTTATTTTATCACAATTATTGTTTCCTTAGTCACAACAATTGTTTCCTTGATCACATTTGTTGTTACCTTAGTCACAGTCGTTGTTCCCTTAGTCACAGTCATTGTTTCCTTACTCACAATTATTGCTTCCTTAACCACAATTGTTGTTCCTGAGATGTGATTATTATTTCCCTAACTTATTAGTGTTTCTATTTCTTTAGGGTAACAAACATTTTTTTAGCCTTTATTTCATATAATGGTGGGAAACTAACTTGTTTAAAGGCTATCATTGGAGAATTATTTATAAGAATCATTATCATAATTCTAAAATAACCATGATTTTTCATCCCTTTTGGTATTGCAGAAAATTCATAAAAATTCTCATGATACATTCCTCCCATCACCACTTAATGAGCATTCCTTCACTCCAATCTCTGAAAGATTATACAAGCATAACTTTTGAGGAAATAATTAGAAAGCTAAAAAAGTAATTATTAACTTTTTACATCATCCCCAACTCTTAAGGATTTTCCATGCCACCCCATTTACTAAGTATTTTACTACAATTAATAAAAATCACAATTTAAGAGAGGATGGGAGGTCTCATTACGAGCTGACCTATCGTGATCATGGGATCTAGTGGAGTGATAAAACCATTTTTGGTTGCCAATCCAGGGTAATGGCATTTGGTCTTCAGATCAAAGGAAAAGAGGTCTCATCATGAGCCAACATGTTCACCTCATTAGCTATAGTAAATGGCAATGTTATTAATTGGTTATCATGCGAGAACAATGGCCTTATGTAAGTGTTTATATATATATATATATATAATATATATATATATATATATATATATATATATATATATATATATTATATAATAATATATATATCAAAACAAGCTCTAAATATTCCTTAGGAAATTGGACAATGGCATCTCAAAGGGTTAAAAAGGAAACCCTGTTGAGGCTATGGACGCCTGCTAGTAGCAAAGGATATGCTTATGGTATTGCAGTAAAATTTAAAATTATGATATAACTTGGCTATTTTGTTCCTTCAAAATTAATAAAGGGAAGATTGTTAGATTTATTATGGACATTTATAAAATCCTCCTAGAAAGTGGTGATGTTTGGTTGTCCATGACTATTTTATCATAATTCTACATAATAGGGATAATTGTTTTTAGAAATTAAACATTCTAAATTAATCTCTTTTATTCTATCTAATGATGTATTTGATGCAACTATTGATTCCATCCATCTATTATTTGTAGAAATCTCTACATGATTTATTTTGTGCACACCTTCCATGGCTTATAATAATTCAAGTTATCATGACACCACATCAGTCATAAATATTTCAATGATTTCCTCACATGTCACTGATACCCTTCGCTTTCTATTTTTTCCTTTTGACGGTTGCTTTGTTGTGATGCATTAATACAACCTTATCTTCTAATTGTTTCAAACTTGCCATCCTATTAAAACTTGATTAACAACCACAAACGACCTCTAATTTTATGGGGGGGGGCGAGTTGGCACTGAAAAATGACTTGTTATCCAAAATTTCAAATAACATTGCATGTAATGATCACTGAGCCTCTATACATTTTGAATTCTATTGTTTCCAGCTGCAAAATTGCATCTTGTTGAATAGTAACAATGGGTGGCCATTCGGTACGATATGAACCTATTCAATTGTAGGCTTTAAGACAAGTGCCCAACATATTGATTCAAGCTAGATGGATGGAGTATTTTGAAAGGTTACAGGGTTTCAATAATGAGGTATAATTATAATTCACACGGACTTTGGAAAATGGAACAACAATGGCGAGAAATACAATATATACAAGCAAACAAAGGTGAAATAGTGAAAGTAACAGGTCTTTCGACAGAAGGATAAAAATAGTATGATACACACTTCTCTCCATAACATAACCCTCTTGTTTCTGAATAATGGTCAAGATTTTATCAGAAAAGGAAAGGGGTATAACCTCAATTCAATACCGAAACCATAGAAAGAAGTAGTAGGGATCATACATCGACATATTACCTGTTACAGAAGGTATGATGTGGTGAGGGGACATCATCTCAAACTAATGGCACCCATGAGGTGAAAGGTAAATCTATACCTTCCCTACTTTCTCAATTCAATGTTCCATGAGAGCACTACTAGGTTAAGAAGGTCCAAAGAGAAAGTCTTGGTCGTTATTCACCATGGACTTAGGAAGTTATTAGTCATAAGAAGTCTCAATCAAGTTCAACATACCTGGGAAGGATTCCTTGGAAACCCTAACACTGGTCAAGAAATTTCTTTGGGGAATGAAACAATCATTGGAACATTTCAGAAAGTTTGAGTCCATGATGAGCAATGAGAAAAAGGAAATGAGGAAAATTTAGATGAAATTCTAGTGAAGATATCTTATAGGGAACTGAACAAACTTTAAAACCTAAGAAACTTAGTAGAGCAGATAAAATAATGGAATTTGTTATAGATTGGCTACCTAAGAGAAGAAGGAGGCCAGTTATACTTACTAAGCAAGGTCAGAGCTCTTTTAATCCTCTTGAGCAGCTACTAGAAGGAAAATTGACTCAAGGTTTCTTCAATATAGAAGAGATGCACCAAGAAACCTTTGGAGAAAACTCAGTTCAAAATTTACCATCTTCAAAACAGACAGAGCAGGAAACATAAATAGCTCAAGCAATAGAAGGGATAGAGAGTTTATTGGAAACTATGAATTTAGGAGAAGCCATGACCACTTTAGTTCATTCTGAAAATCCTTTTGAACATGGGGATTCACCTAATTTGCCAGCTACAACCTCTCCTGTTAATTCTTCAACTACTGCTATTCTGGAATCGAATAATGGCCCTGGAGTTATTCCTTCCCAAGAATGTTCTGGAGAATATGTTGCTACTATACTAGAGCTCTCCTCTTCGGAGGAAACAACTCCACATTCCTTTGAAGAATGATGGAGAATGAGATGATGGCACTAGATTTTTAGCTGAACATAATTTTCCTAATGAAGACTTCCTAAAGTCTAGAACTGATGTGATGACAATGGAAGTTGAAAATTCATTGATTGATCTATTGAAAGTCGAACCTACTCAGGAAATTATTATTGAAAAACCCGAGATAGTAATTTTCGTTTTTTCTCCTTTTACTCCAACAACCTTGGTTAGCAGTTTTTTTCAGAAGACCGCAGGTACCAGAGCTGTGTGGAATAAAGGAAAATGAAATTTTCAGTATGCCATGATCAGAGTAGAGAACTATGTTCAATTGGTATTGGAAAGAGGTATCAATTGGATATGATGTAGGTACATATGCTACATGATCTAGTGCCCTCAGTGTTTTTATAAATATGATTGTGACTTATCAAAAGTAGGTAAGTATGTGGCTTCTGAAGAACTCTGAAGTAGAAATGGATTCAGGCATAAAGGAGAGAAATCTTATGAAGCTTACTCCTTAACTTCCTTTCATAATAGTCGTTTGTTTGCATGAGGTCATGCAAAAAATTCAGTTGGGGGCTGATGTTGGGCCTCATAATTGTCATAATTTCCTTGCCTTCTTAATTTTCATAATATTTTCTAAGTATTTTTTGTAATTAAGCTATGATAACTTATGTAGTATGGATTCTAGTAGTGGTTTATATGTATTTATTATTTTATTATTCCTATGAATGGATTTGACGGACATTAAAGTTTATTTACTTACAAATGGATCCTTATTTTGGACAAGAATCTAAATTGGAATTTGATGCTGCTTCTTGGAATGATCATGGGAGATCAGATAGCTTCAAGATGTTATACTTTGTTTGGAGCAAATTAGTTAAAGATGAGGTTCCGACCTGGTCCTCTGGATGCATTAAGATCTCTTGTAGCTTAAAATGAGCATCCTGAGAATCTTTAGATTCTCAAGATCGCCATTCATCAGAAATATATTCTCTGTTGTTATCTTTTACCAACATGATATAAAAACTTCCATTAAGCCTCGCAAAGGGTTGTTCAGTTGTATTTTGACATGAGTTCAGACTTGTGAAGGCATCGATTTTAATTGGTTCTCTATAATTGAATGGAAACATTTATTACTTAAATTTAATCTACTGTGCTAATTATTTTCATAAGTCAGTTTGATTCCGGTGATTTGGGCCCGATCTTGGAAGAAACATTGTCTATACTTGTATAATTAAATAACTGTTTTATTCTCTTGCTTCAGTTATTTCCATTTGTGTAATTGATCTTCATTTCTCGTCGCTTGTGCATTAAATCAAATGCTCTGTTTTGAATAAGATTTATCGAGATCGTTACAAAATAGATTTGTTGTGGTTAACTTGTTAAGAGTATTTCCATTTATTGTTATTTCCTGTAGATTATCATAGAGCGTTATCTTTCTTACTTAATCGATTTCGATGATATGATTATGTAGTACTATTTTTCTATTTTGTAGTTATTGTTCCCTAAGAAATAACTTGATGTTCAGTAGGTTTTCCTTTTCTGTTTCTTTCAGACTTCATTTATAATTTAATGTTTTGAATGGTTTTCTATAATTAAAAATTGCATTCCAAGTTGATTTCTTTGATATTACATATTTTCTTTTCAATAGGATAAGAGTAACTAGTCATACTAGTGTTTCTCTTGCGTAAACTGTGTTGATAACCTTGAAATAGAAAAACAAAACCTCAGGTTTATAAATTAATGTGTAGTGTTTAGTTGTTCCTTTTAGGAACAATTAATTGGCTCAAAATTTTTCCATGTTATATATATATATAAGACTAAGGTTGTGGGACTCATATTCCAAGATGAATGGTGGGCAAAAACATCCTAGTGGGTGTCATTTTTGGTTTATTTATGGCTAAGGAATTTGGAAGAGGAAAAGAGACATTAATTATCATTTATTTATGAAAATAAAGGAAAATAGGACAAGATGAATGTGAAGAGACACAAATTTGCATGAGAGGCAAACTGAAGGAAAATGTAGAAAATAGAGCCCTATAAAAAAAGGCTTATTAGGATCATTTCATAGCCTTTTGATATTTTTTTGGGTGGAGCTCTCTTTTATTCTATCATACTCTTGCACACTTAGATCATTCTTGGAGCACTTTAGCATACATTGGATTTGGAGAAAGAAGGAAAAGAAAAAGAAGGAAAGCACAAGGGAACATGTGGATCAACAACTATAGTTCGATTGCTTTGCAGATAACAGGTTGCATTTGTGAGTTCCTTGTTGATTTTTGGATGCATGTTATATGCGTGTGATTATCAGGTTATCTGCTATCATTGACATGCATATTTTCCTAGATTGATAGTGGTTTTAGCATTTCCTTTCCATTTCCTAGATAGCCATGGTTTTGTGGGGTTTTCCACTTGAATGTTTTCTGGTTGGTGCTCATAATTCCTTATGGTTGCAGGTTGGAACAAACACTCTAGAATTCCTGGAACAACTTGGGTTGAGTTAGTAGTCATGGAGCCTAGGTTGGTACAAACACTCTAGAGCCCTTGGTGGGTTGAGATACTAGTCCCTGGAGATGGATTGGACAAACGCTTTGGAGACCTGGAAGGTTGTGGGTTGAATTACTAGTTCCTAGGGCCCTGGACAACTTAGGTAGAGACCATTTTAATTGGTGTGATCCTAACTTAAGCAGGAACACTACAATTTATAGATATAATCATAAACACATAGATGCAGTAGAAAAAGAATTCATTTCATTAATAAAAAAAATTGAACTATGCTTACAAACATAATGGAAATAAGATAGCTCGGGCGATGGTAGCTTATCTCTGAGAAGTGACATGGTTGCTACATGCCTCTTAATTGAGTTACAATGAGGTTCAAGGGTCTTTTTATTATTGAAAAATAAGAGAAAACCCCAAACAACCAAAAATCTAACTCAAGGAGATGTAACACCAAGAGTTTATGGACCTCGTTGGGGTTAGTTGGGCAGCCAACTTCCCGGGGTCATAACTTGGTCATATAATCTTCGTTTGACGCGTGAGATACCTTGTTGGAAAGATCTCTCCAAGGATTACAATGGATGATGTGATTTCCTTTGAAATTTCCAAAAGAATTTTGCCAAAAGAACGTCGTTTAGGGCCTCAAAACGGCTTTAGAAGTTCAGGACCCAAAAAACAGCCAAAAATAGTAAATTGTGCTAATATTATGGAAACTGAAAAACTGAAAGAAACAATGATGAGGGTCCAAGTGGAATAGGTGGGTAGCCACCAATATCCACCTGGATCAGTCCTCCCCCCTTAGGAAGCAATGGTCCCCATTGTGTTGAGTTCCTCTATGAGATGAGGAAACTTCTGTTGAACTTGGTCCTTGGTGAGCCAGTTTCCTTGGTGAAGGAGTTGGCCTACTTTGACAACTCGATATAGTTGTATCCTCTATTGCCCAGTGTTATTGATCTATGTGTGAATGATTTGATCAGTTGTGGCATGTTTCATGCAATCCGAGTTGAGCTATGTTGGTGTGAGTTGTTTTGTAATGTTAAATGTGTCCAACAATGGTGGAAAGTATTTCCGAAGGCAATCTACATTGAACAATGGGTTTAGACCAAGGAATAGTGGGATGCTGAGCTTGAAGGCATTGCCACCGATGGCCTTGGTGATGGTGTATGGCCCATATCGAAGCAGACGAAGCTTGCAGTGGGGTCCAACAAGGAACTCCTTCTGCAAATGTAGCCAAACTTTGTCGCCCACCTAGAACTTGCACGACACTTGATGGTGATCATGGTGTTGCTTGTACTTAGCATTAGCTTTGTCTAGTATAACATAGACATGTTGGCAGATGTGTTGAATTCACTCAATGAAGATGTTAGCCCTTTTAGCTTCGGACTGCACATGAGCTGAATCTACCTGAGTGGTTGCAAATGGTATGGCCACATCAATGGGGCATAATGGATGAAATCCCATCCCTACCTGAAAGGGGATGTGGCCTGTTGAGTTGTGGAGAACTCTGTTGTAGCTGTTTTGGACATAGGGGAGACTTTCATCCCATGTGCATGGATGCTTTAAGTTGTACATGTGCATAACGTCCTATTGACAACCTCTGTTTGACCATCAGTTTTGGGAAGGAAAGTTGTGGACTTAGTAAGATTTGTATCCAGCATCGACCAGAGACTTGACCAAAGTGCACTCAGGAATCTACTATCTTGATCTGAGATAATCGACTGTGGGATCCCAAAGTGTACCCACACTCACTCAAAGAAGAGCTTAGCAGTGGCCTCTACTATGATACTCTTCTTGTAGGCCGCCATGATGGCCATCTTAGAGAATCTGCTGACGGCCACGAAAGCGAAATTGTTGCCATGCTTAGTAGAAGGAAGGCTCAACATATAATCCACGGAGATAGATTCCAAACGCCAACTAGGAGTGGGTAGAGGATTATATAGGCCTTGTTTCTTGATGGTTGGATTGGGAATGGTGCATGCGGTGCATGATCTAATGTACTTCCCAAAATCCTGACGAAGTTTTGGCCAATAAAAATACTTTTGCAATACCGTGTTGGGTATGGAGCCTGATTATCTTATGTATTCAAAGGTATTGCTGCATTGGACCCCAGTTCAAAATGGGGTGACAATGCCACCCGTAAAATATTCACTGTAGGGGGGGTCGGGGGGCGAGGGGGGCTACGACCTTTTGGGAGCCCCCCCCTAGCGGGGGGTTTTGGGAGCAGTGCCCTCGAAGCTAAGAATAGATGTAAAATTGCCTTGTAAAATTTTGTAATTTCCTAGTCAATCTGGTCCATTCATTAGGTGGAGATCTGGCGATAGAAGTTATGTTTAATTTAGGGTTTTTTGCCCTAGAAGGCAACCCCTCACTATATATGAGGGAATTGTATTGAGTCTATGTATATCTATATTCAGAGTGAGGAAAAGAGAGGAGATTGATAATGAAGAGGGAGTTATAGTAGATCTACTGTAGATTGTATCTCTTCAGTTTGCTAGATAATATAATAAAAGAAGGACTGGCTGTTTCTTCGTGGATGTAGCCCAAACTGGGTGAACCACGTAAATCTGTGTCTCTTTTGTTTTATGCATTTTTTGTGTTTATATTTCTGTGATATTTATGTGTTCCATTGCTATGTAATATATAATTTTCTAATAACTGGTATCAAAGCCAAAGGTCTATTTGGTTTATAAACTTGCAGGAGAGAAGGGTTCCTGGTTTGAGTGGGAGCAATGGCAGAAGATGGTAGGTTTAGGGTCGAAAAATTCAAAAACCAAAACTACTAGCTGTGGAAGATGTAGATAGAAGATTATCTGTATCAGAGAGATCTGTACCTACCATTGAGCAGAAAGACAAAGAAGCCGACGAGTATGAGAGACAAAGAATGGGATATTCTCGACAGAAAGGCACTTGGAACAATACAGCTATGCCTAGCGACATCGGTAGCATTTAATATTTCAAAGGAAACGACAATAGAGGGTTTAATGTCGGCACAGGCCAAACTATATGAAAAACCCTCAGCCTCAAATAAGGTATTTCTTATGAAGTGTTTATTTAATATGAAGATGTCAGAAGGTGGATCTGTTGCAGACCATTTAAATGATTTTAATACAATTACAAGTCAGTTTAGTTCTATAGGGGTAAATTTTGATGATGAAGTTAGGGCTCTGTTATTTCTGTGCTCATGGCCAGAAAGTTGGAATGGTTTAGTTATGGCCATTAGTAACTCTATCTCTAGATCTAGTACTTTAAAGTTTGATGATGTTGTCGGTGCAATCCTTAACGAGGAAATGCGACGGAAAAGCTCCGGTGAGACATCAGGTAATGCTTTGACTGCAGAGACTAGGGGAAGAAAAATGGAAAGAGGAAAGAGCTTGGGATATCACAGTAAATCAAGGAAAGGCAGATCCAAGTCCAGATCGGGGATAGTGTGCTGGAAATGCCGAAAGAAAGGACACCTAAAGAAAGACTGTAGATCTCGGAAGGGAAAAGAAGGAGATTCACAGCAAGAAAACAATCATGAAGCAAATGTGACAGGTGAGGTGTTACAAGATGCTTTGATTCTCTCTTTCGAAAATATTACTGATTCCTGGGTGGTAGATTCAGGGGCCTCATTCCATGCCACACCTGATAAGAAACACTTTCATGACTATGTTCAAGGAGATTTTGGACAAGTTCGTTTGGGTGATGATAAACCCTGTAAAATTGTTGGAATGGGTAAGGTTCTTGTAAAACAACAGAGTGGAAACCAATGGCTACTAAAGGAGGTAAGGCATGTTCCAGATCTAAAGAAAAATCTGATTTCAATAGGACAGTTATGCGGTGAAGGTTGTGTGTGACAACTTTCACAGATAAAGCGTGGAAGGTCACCAAAGGAGCCCTGGTAATAGCAAAAGGCGAAAAGGTTGGTACATTGTATTTATGCAATGGTATTTCTAACTCTGTTAATGCTTTAACTTCCAAAGGAGCAGATGCAGCATTATGGCATCATAGGCTTGGACACATGAGTGAAAAAGGGATGAAGATTCTTCACTCAAGGAATTTGTTCCCGGGTTTGAAGAATGTTGATTTGGACTTCTGTGAGAATTGCATTTATGGAAAACAGAAGAGAGTCAGATTCCTTAGAGTTGGGAAAGAAAAGAAGAAAGAAAAATTAGAGCTTGTGCATACAGATGTATGGGGACTTGCTCAGGTATCATATCTTGGTGGCTCTCATTATTATGTTACTTTTATTGATGATGCAACCAGAAAAACCTGGATTTATTGTATTCGAAATAAATCTGATGTATTTGATACTTTCAAGAAATGGAAAGCTTTGGTTGAAAATGAGACATGAAAAAGGTTGAAGTGTCTCAAATAAGAAAATGGAGGTGATTATTGTAGCAAAGAGTTTGATAGGTACTATTCTAAGAATGGAATTCGCAGAGAGAAGACAGTTCCAGGAACACCACAAGAAAATGGTGTGTCAGAAAGGATGAATAGGACAATCATGGAGTGTGCAAGGTGCATGAGATTGCACACAGGATTGCCTTTACAATTTTGGGTAGATGTTGTAGACACTGCTTTTTATCTAATAAACAGAGGGCCTTCAAGTTCCTTGGATGGTGGTATTCCAGAGGAGGCATGCACAGGTAAAAAGGTAAACTACTCTTGTTTAAATACTTTTGGTTGTGAAGCCTTTGTCCACATTAATAAAGAAAATAGAACAAAGCTTGAGGAAAAATCAAAGAAATGTACCTTTATTGGATGGTGTTAATGATTTTGGTTGTCGCTTATATGATTATGAAAATCACAAAATCATTAGGAGTAGAGATGCAATATTCAATGAAAAGGTCTTGTATAAGAATCAATTGCAGGAAAAGAAATAGGAAAAAGAAAACAGAGAATACACAGTGCTTGAAGATATCACAGGAAAAGTGATGGTGCCTAAAAATCATAATGATCAACAGCTAGAATAACAACCACAACAGCAACAAGCACCTCAAACACCTGAAAGTGGTGTTAGAAGATCTACCAGGATAAGTAGACCCCCTGAACAATACTCTCCTTCATTATATTATGTATTGTTGACTGATTCTGAACCAGAATGTTATGAAGAATCCGTGCAGGTAGAAACTAGGAAGAAGTGGGAGCAAGCCATGAAAGAAGAGATGGACTCCTTAGCACATAACCAGACTTGGGACTTAATTAGGTTGCCTGCAGGTAAAACAACATTGCAGAATAAATGGGTTTACAAGTTGAAGGAAGAAGATGGAGGTAGAAAAAGGTATAAAGCTAGACTTGTGGTGAAAGGGTTTGCACGGAAAAAGGGTATAGAATTTGATGAGATATTTTCTCTTGTTATGAAAATGACTTCAATTAGAACTATTCTAAGTCTAGTAGCTGCTGAAGATTTACATCTTGAGTAGTTAGATATAAAGACAACCTTTCTCCATGGGGATTTGGAGGAAGAGATATATATGCGGCAGCCACAAGGATATGAGGTAAAAGGGAAGGAAAAACTAGTGTGCAAGTTGAAGAAGAGCTTGTATGTCTTAAACAGGCTCCAAGGCAGTGGTATCTAAAATTTGACCAGTTTATGTCTAAACAAGGTTATACTAGATGTCACTCCGATCATTGTGTTTATCTCAAAAGGAAAAATGATGGCAACTATATTATATTGTTATTGTATGTAGATGACATGCTTGTTGCAGGTTCTAGCATGCAAGAAATAAATGTGCTCAAAAGGAAATTGACAAACTCATTTGCAATGAAGGATTTGGGTTTTGCAAAACAAATCCTTGGTATGAGAATAACTAGAGACAAAAAGAATTGCAAATTAACATTGTCTCAAAGTGAGTACATAGAAAAGGTGTTGAAAAGGTTTAATATTTATTAAGAAGAGTTTCAGCATAAATCACATGTAGAAAACCTTTGTCGACGCGTTTCGAACCAACTAGTGTGGTTCATCGTCAGGACAAGATGAGGAGTCAGATCATGGCCGCCAATTATATAGGGAGAGCAGATCATTGAAATGGCTAGGTTGACTAGGTTGACCATCAACGACTATTTAAAACGGCTAGATTAAAAATAATATTAAAATATTAATAAGTCAAAGGTAATAAAATAATTAACTATTTGTAATATATTAGTTATTCAATTTTATCATATTTAATATATTTTTCTTAGGTTAATAAATTATTTAATTTAATCTTTTTATTATTTATTTTAATCACATAATTCTGGGGGATAGTAAAAGGGGGGGGGGGGGGGGTTATATATAGATGTTAACATTTTATTTTTTTTTATACTTAATTTCCTAATCTGATTTATTTATCAATTGAATTGCTAGGGATGGTAAAGGGGTTTATTATTAGGAATTTAATATTTTTTTATTTATTTTAATTATGATTAATGGAATAAATTATGAGTATGTAAAATGATTTATATTTATATTTTTTTAATGGTAAATGTAGAGATTAGTAACAAATGGATAATATATTAATAAATTTAGATATGAAATAGTAAAATTTTTAAATTATTAATATTTATTATTCCTATTTGTTACTAGTCTTACCTTACCATTTAAAATAAAATATATATAACCAATTTTTAACATACTCTAATATTCCTTTATTCATAATTTAAATAATATTAAATAGATAAATTTATATTTTCTATATATAAACCCTTTATCATCCCTAGCAATTCAATTGATTAAATAAATTAGAATTAGGTTTTTTAGTATATTAATAAAATAATTAATATAATATTTATTATATAACCCCCCTACTTATCCCTAGGAGTTATGTGATTAAATACATTATAAATGAGTTAAATTAAATAATTTATTAACCCAAGAAAAATATATTAATATGATAAAACTGAATAACTAATATATTAAAAATAGTTAATTATTCTATTACCTTTGACTTATTAATATTTTAATATTATTTTTAATCTAGCCGTTTTAGATAGTCGTTGATGGTTAACCTAGTCAACCTAGCCGTTTGGATGATCTGCTCTCCCTATATAATTGGTAGCCATGATCTGACTCCTCAACTTGTCCTGACGATGAACCACACTAGTTGGTTCGAAATGCGTCGACAAAGGTTTTCTACATGTGATTTACGTCGAAACTCTTCTTAATAAATATTATGGATCACAGAAGCCTCAATTCAACAAAGGTTTAATATGCATAATGAAACCAGTTAGTATACCTTTTGCTAGCCATTTCAAACTTAGTAAGGAGATGTGCCCAAAGACCCAAGAAAACATCGATTATATGTCTAAAGTTCTATATGCATCAGTAGTTGGAAGCTTAATGTATGTAATGGTCTGCACAAGGCTTGTATTGCACATGCAGTGGGAGTTGTAAGCAGGTACATGAACAATCCAGGAAAAGAACATTGGATGGCAGTGAAGTGGATTCTCAGGTATTTGAGAGGTACCACAAATCAAGCATTATGCTTTGGTGGTTCAAACATTGCTCTACAGGGGTATGTTGATGCAAATATGGCAGGGGACAGAGATAACAAGAGGAGCACTACAGGATATGTACTTATTGTAGGTGGAACAGCTGTCAGTTGGGTTTCAAAACTGCAAAGTGTTGTTCCACTCTCAACAACAAAAGTAGAGTATGTTGCTGTTATAGAGGCTAATAAAGAAATGATTTGGTTACAAAGGTTTCTGGATGAATTGGGTAAGAGGCAAGAGTTGGGTAGGTTATACAGCGATAGCCAGAGTGCCATACATCTTACAAAGAACTCTACATTTCATTCCAAGACTAAGCATATACATCTCAAGTACCATTTCATACGGTCAACATTGGAAGATGGACAGTTGAAGCTGGAAAAGATACACACTAGCCAGAATCCTGCAGATATGTTAACAAAAGTTGTAACTGGGGAGAAACTGAGAATCTACTTAGTTTCAATTGGTCTTCAAGTGTGGTGAAGAAGATGAGAAACAACTAAGTCCAAAGAGGAGTCATTGTCTAGAAAATGAAGCAACGGTGGAGTTTCTATAATCAGTCTCCAAGTGGGAGATTGTTGGGTGTGGAGCCTAATTATCTTCTGTATTCAAAGGTATCGCCGCATTGGACCCCAGTTCAAAATGGGGCGGCAATGCTGCCCATAAAATATTCATTGTAGGGGGGGTCTAGGGGGGGCGGCTGTGACCTTTTGGGAGCCCCCCCCTGGTGAGGGGTTTCGGGGGCAGTGCCCCCAAAGCTAAGAATAGATGTAAAATTGCCTTGTAAAATGTTGCAATTTCATAGTCAATCTGGGCTAATCATTAGGCGGAGATCTGACGATAGAAGTTATGTTTAATTGAGGGTTTTTTGCTCTAGAAGGCAACCCCTCACTATATATGAGGGAATTGTATTGCGTATATGTATATCTATATTCGGAGTGAGGAAAAGAGAGGAGATTGAGAGTGAAGAGGGAGTTATAGCGGATCTGCTGTAGATTGTATCTCTTTAGTTCAATGGATAATATAATAAAAGAAGGACTAGCTGTTTCTCCGTGGATGTATCCAAAACTCGGTGAACCACATATATCTGTGTCTCTCTTGTTTTATGCATTTTCTGTGTTTATATTTCTGCAATATTTTATGTGTTTCATTGCTCTTAATATATAATTTTCTAACATGCCACCACTATTTTCTCTACTCCAAAATGTTCAGTGACTCGACTGTAGTGCGCCCCCCAAATCATCTTGGCACACTCACTTGAAGGAACACATTTGTGTCCCAAGTGGCATAACAGTCCATCCTGAAGGTGAAAATTGGGAACTTGCTTCCCTTCAAGGAGTGTCTGGTATATGATGTTGAATTTTAGATTGCTCTTGTAAAGATACGACCACCCCGATGTCTCATGTCCACAGGATTCAAGCACAGTGATTAGCGCCATGACCGGTGGTCAGTTGAGGCAATAAATGACATTATTGGTGCTGCACTTATTATGCTTAATGTTCAAATGGAACTGTTCCAGATATGTGGACCATTTTTGATGGTGATCATTTTACAACTTCCCTTGTGTATGTATGAACTATAGAGGTCGGTGGTCTATGTGGATGACCGTTTCCTTCCCCATAATGTAATGCTTCCATTGACGGTAGAACTGCATAATGGGATACATTTCTTTGTCGTAACTAGGGTACTTTTGAACTATGTCTGAAGGTTTCTCACTGTGGTAAGCCAATGGATGCCCATGTTGAGTAAGAACCGCACCAATAACATAGTCAAAGGCATCTGTCTCAATATCAAATGGTTGTTGCGGGTATGGTAATGTTAGCACTGGTGCATAACAGAGGTAATTCTTCAACTCAGAGAAATCTTTTTGTTGGGTTTCCAACCAAAATAACTTTTCTTTCTCTCTGCCCTTGGTGACTTGATGTAAAGGCCAAGTGATATGAGAGAATCCCAACACAAACCTACGGTAGAAATTGGCAAAACCCAAAAAGCTGCGGAGCTCTATTAGAGTAGTTGGGGCTGGCCAATCTCGAATAACTTGTATCTTGGGTGGGTCCACATGTACACCTTTCTCATCAATGATGTACCCCAAATATTGAACCCAAGTTAGGCCAAAGGTGCATTTCTCCAAGTTAGCACACAACTTGTGTTGTCAAAGGGTTTGAAGGACCTGTTGAATATGGTGGAGGTGCTCTTCCCAACTTTGGCTGAAGATCAAGATGTAATCTAAATACACCACCATGAATGCATTGGTGAAGGGTCACAAGATGTCATTCATCAGTCTCATGAAGGTTGTAGGAGTGTTTTCCAATCTAAATGACATGACCAACCATTCGAAAAGGCCCTCCTTGGATTTGAAGGCAGTCTTCCACACATCGAAGGGTTCAATAGGTGGTGATAACCTAACTTCAGGTCAATCTTGTCATCAATTCGCAAGATTGGGTACCTATTCTAGATAGTGATCTTGTTCAATGCTCGATAGTCGATACAGAGCCTTCAGGTCCCATCCTTCTTCTTTACTAATACAATCGGTCTCCCACAGGGTGATGACCTTGGCCTGATGTGCCCTTTTTGCAGTAGTTCCTGAATCTGCCTCTTGATCTCATTGTTCTCCAGAACAGAGTGTTGATAGATTGGTCCATTGGGCAGTGACACGCCTGTGGTCAGATCAATGGAGTGCTTGACTTGATAGTGTAGAGGTACCCCTATGGGTGAGGCAAAAATATCGATGTACTCCTCCACAACCTTGTTCATCTGTTGTTGTGCAAAGGAGCCCTACTTGGAAGTCATGGCCACAACCTTCTTCGTGCCTTAGGGGCGAGTCATAAGAAAAACAAAGTTCATGGTCTAGGAAATGATCTTACTGCATTTCTTTGTAGTGATCAAAGAGATGGCGACAGGCGAGGCTACCTCTGGTATCCTGTACAACTTATTAGCCAGTGTAATAATCATAGAACAAGATCTAGACTCATATACAACATTTCACTTCCACAAGTATGGTTGTCCTAATAATAATTCAGAAACTTCAAGAGGAGAAACGTCACACAATACCTGATCCATGAAGGGTTTGATGTTGTAGGGAAGGCAACACTGTTGGCTGATGTGAAGATCTCGTCCTTGGTGAAGCTAGCTGATGGTGTATGATTTTTGATGTGTTGTAGTCTTTAGGCCCAGTCACTTCACGACCTCTTCTGAAATGAGGTTCTTTTAGCTCCTACTGTAAAAAATGAACTGCAGTAGAGAACCCTTCACCCACATGTGTGAGTAAAAGAGGTGTTCCCCCTCATCTAGATCTTTAGGCTCAATTTTCTAGATCTTTGTGGTGGCCACGGTGGCACTGGGCTCCACATCAATGATCTACTTCACTTTGTCAGTTCCCTTATTTGGTTTTGATTCAGAGTCATAACCTGTGTTTGATTCGGAAGCCTTCAACTCAGCCACCATTCACTGCTTGTCCCAAAACTCACTTGTATTGTGAGTGGAGCTCTTATGGAACTCACACCATTTTCCTATGTCCTTCTTCAGCTTCATGGTGTTTTTTTTCTTGTGTATTTGGCAGGTTGTCTTGGGTAGCTACTATAGGGCATAATGCACGGGTGTTTGGTGATAGAGATACCCTCAAGGATATTCCTAGGATCCTTGGCAGTTTGTCAGATTAGCTACAGCTAGCACAGAGATACATACATATCTATCTTAATCAAATAAGGATCAAAGCAGGAAGAAGGACTTATTACCTCAAGTCTTGGTGTGGTGTTGTTGGAGAGCGTAAAGTAGCGGAGTGGAAGACCCCTCAGCTAGCTCCAAGATCAAAACCTACACATAAATACGACAAGGTGTAATATCACAGCATATAACTTTGGCAATCAATGTACTAACAAATAAAGATATCTAATTACATGTATCTAAACCACTCATAATAATGACATTGCATGAACATCTAAACTAATTACAATACGAACGTCACAGAGTGGAAAACACAATTACAGTTCTGTATTGATGATAGAAAAAGGTGATTACAACCATCAGTTGTATCAACCTTCCCTGACTCCTCCAACTCCTCTCTCTCTCTCTCCCTTCTTAACCTCTTGTAGTGCCTCTGTCAGATACTAGCTTCGATAGTCAAATAGGAAATCCTTTCAACTGTTTCGACCACTTCCACAATGGCTTTAACCTCACATATATAGCATGAGAGGATAAGCCTTGCCAAATCCTTCATGAGCTCCTTTGGGAAAAAGCATAGGCGTTTCCATGCTTTTATGCTCTTTCCCTATCTGTAGACTCCATTAGGAATAGTAATTCCTCCAAATAGGTCGAATCTAGATGTTTCCCTACTTTTATGACTTGACATAGTAGTGAATATAGGGTTATTTCTCGATCAAATTCCTGCTTTGACTCATAGAAACTCATTTATGTTGACTAACGCTCTTCTCGAGGCAACAAACAGATTTACCCTAGGTACTGACGCACCTGATGCATGGCTAAGAAGCTTTATAAAGCAAGTTTCTAGTTCCTGGAGAGCGTTAGCTTAACAAATAGGCTTGTGAACTTGGTCAGTCTTTCAGTCATATTGCCTTTCTCCTCTGAGTTGATGAGGAGGTCATTTTCCTATATAACAGATGCCCCTTAAAGTGTGAGATCAGAGGTAGAGATGATGGGTGAAATACTTTATATAACTGTCGCTTTCTTTGAAAAAAGAGAGAGACGATCAGAGCTTCGGGAATACGAGAAACCTGATACAACACATTTATAAAAAATATAAAATCATGTCTTGAGTCGGGCATTCCCATGCTCAGTAGCTATGTCAGAGCGATTTCTCAACAAAGAGATATGACGATTGTGTCCACTGATAAGCACAATGCGGAACTTGTGTCATAAGAAGATCATTCTAATGAGTTGTTTCCAAAAAATAATATATGCAACTTGGGAGAGGAAACAAGGTTGAGTGATGTAAGCCTCTACCCAAGGTCTTGATTTCCTCTTCACCTTAACAACATAATTCGATACATGTGAATAAGGGTGTTGAGGTTGAACATGTGCAAAATCATCTGATTACTAGTCAATAATGGAGACTATTAATAGACGTGAGGATGACCACTGATAATGGTGATGGTCTACAAGATGCATAGTACAATCTAGTGAGTGTGAATAATGTTTTTATCGTTGAACACTCGGAGAATGATTTAACCAGGAGCCAATAATGGAAACCCTTGAACAAACACAAGGTAACCTGCCACTGATGTCTGCAAGCTCCAAGGTAGTGAAGAGTTTTTGGGTTTGCTTCCTAGATAGAGTGTTGAAGTTGATAGGAAGAGACCTGTCGAAAGGTAGGCAATAATATGTCCTACATCAATCAACACGAAACAGAACAAGAATGATTTTTTTTTGAAGAATAGTTTGAGGATTGGGTCAAATCGAAAGAGGGCGTGATGGAAGAATATTCTTAATGGTTTGATGGAGGAAACAAAAGATAAAAGTTTTCCCTTGAACAATAGAAGGCACGACACAAAGGTTTTAACCATGCAACACTAGACTCATGAACACCAAAGAGTGTTAGGATACAGAGATGAAAGAACATCGGGGTATATAGGATAAACTCATAGGATGGTAAGGTTCATATTGAGAGGCCATCACAAGGAAGCTTTTGCTGAGGGAGTGCCATGCTCAAGGGAGTGAATGCTGCCAAAAAAATCTTTTCAAAATACTGACACAAAGAAATTGTATTGTCTACTTTCCCCATCTGATTAATTTAGTGACTCCAGACGGGTAAACTCATTGGTATTTTCATATTTCAGAGTTTGAAAATATCATAAATAGCTACTCCATTACTCATCTGTTTAATTTAATGAGTCAAGATAGGTAAACTCGGTGGTCTTTGCATATTTAGAGAGTCTGAAAAGATCGTAAAGAGTGACTCCAGGGTGGTCCCTTTGTCATAGTTTTTAACTGAGTGCAACAAAGGTTTAATAGTATACCCGAAAAGGTTCCTTTTCTGTAAGTTAATCTACTGATTCCAGATAAAGAGATAAACCTATGCTTAAAAGATGTTTGCCCCATTTTGTTACGAGTATGAGGAGACAAATTAAACTCGATATTCGTTGTGAAATTTAATGAGTAAAGCGACAACAAACTCAACAGATCTTCATCAAATTTGAACGAGTCAAATGAAGAAAAATTGAGGTCTCTTTTTTAGTTTAATGAGTGAGGAAAAAGAGATAAAATAACTGCTCATTTCTTCTGCATAGATTTAACGAGCCCGAAGAAGGGAAAAAACTTGGGGATTTTTCAATTTAAGAGAAAGAAAGAGTCCCAAAGAAGAAAGCACTCATGTCGTCATCGTAGGAGTTTAACGAGCCCGATGATGAAAAGATCAGTGATTTTTCAGTTTAAGAGTGAGAAAAGATCCCATAAAAGAAAGTGCTCATTGAGAATCGAACACAGTAATTTCTGTAATTCAACCCAGAAAGTCCTTTCATCAAAACATGAGTAATTTTTGACAATATACGAACATGACACCTGATAAATATCATAGGAAATGAACTACATCTACTCTAATGACTTCAATTAAGACAAGTCATACCTCCAGAGTGACTATAAGGGAGTTTTTGAGCCTCCACTTTTGCCATTTGCATTATTTTAGTGCCGTGAGAGTGTTTTGGAGCTAAAGAGGAGAAAATCTTCCACAGACAATTGCGGGCAATCCAAGTGACCATTCAATTTTCCATCTATCCCAGGTAGATGCAAAAACCTTTATCCTGCATTATTTAACCTTTTTTTAGCTGCATTAGGGATGGATTTTTAGAATTTGGGGAATCCCTAGGTCATTAAATGCGACTAAAGCCCCCTTCTAGGTCTAGAGGGAGCGTTAAACACCCTTCACGACCTAGAGGGGGGCGTTAGTCCACCTTGATTTCCATAGTGGGGGCCTTTAATGCATGAGGGTGCATTATAAAACCCTAGCAAGTGATTTCCAAAGAAATTTTGCCCCATTTGCACTATTTTTTGGGTTGATTTGTGCAGGTTTTGATCAATCATGACTAGTTTATGGAGAGAATGAGCCCATGATCGACATGAATTACTTATGGAAAATGATCAAGCTTGTATAATTGGATTGCACCAATGTGGTTTGATGAAATATGCACAACTTGAACTAATGAAATGTCAGGAGGAACTTTTAAGCTGGATCATTCAGCGTTCGGATGAACACCAAGGGGTGTTTAGGATCGGGGACCACGAGCTTACGCTTGACAAAGATGACATCTATTTTCTGACTAGTTTGTCATGCAGAGGATCACGTGCAAACTTGACCAGTGGTAGGCCTGATCCCCGATCCACCTTAGAGCTGATCCAGACTTATTGTATCCGTGAGAGTGGACTTGTGAGTAACATGTTCCCTATAGAGCAAATTAGATCCAGTTCTATGAAGGACATATTATAGATTATTGTGCGCTTGGTGGGGTCTAAGAGTCCCCATGTTGTGATAAAGGCCCAACTATTGCTTGCCATTGATTGTGTCCAGTGCAGATCTTCAACCAGTGGCAGGCAGTGCTTCATCAGCTGAAGGTGGAATTGACTGCGCGTAAGACTTTGACCCAACAGAGTTTTGGGTACAATATTCTCATTGTGTCCTTTATACTTGAGAGGGTGCTAGTTATGTGACCACGGATGAGTTTAGGTCCAATTGATTTGAGAGAGCCTAGGTAGAGGCTATGGGCATCTCTCGATCCTCGCACTGGAGGGGGGCCCATTCGACATTTTTCGAAGAAGATTTCTTTGAATGGCTCAATGGCCAGATTGTGATTATAGATGACTATGCTTATGAGGGCATGGACTTTATAGGTGATCCTGACTTGATACTGCCACCTGGTACAAACTGGGAGCCTCAAGGTAAGAAGGCTTTTGAGAGTAATTAAAGTGTTTTTGAGCTTTTGAGTGTTTATGTAATGTTTTTATTTATTTTATCGATGAACAACTACTGACATGAAGCTTTTTTCTTAACATAGATGTGGCACAGGTGTGACCTGCAGGCGAGCCTCGCCAAGTGAGGCAAGGGGGCCAACTACCCGAAGGTGGGGGTGATGCTCAGAGTCTTCACAAGGTTCTAAGGAACCTTGGAGGTCTGAGTATGGGTGTTCCCTCCCTTCCTATGAGGGAGATTCCTGCTCACTTGCAGCGACACACTATTGGTGTGCCTGAGCAGTTTCTGGTTCCTCTTCATAAGATAGCTAGAGCTATCTTGTTTTTCCAGGAGCAGTAGAATCTATTAGAAGGCGCGTGGTATAGCCAGTGAGTGTTGATAGCGAAGCTTAGTAGCCATTTTTTACTTAAAAACACCCAATTTTTGGGAATTTTATGATGTAAAACACTAGATTCAGTATATATATATATATAAATATATATATATATATATTATATATATATATATATATATATATATATATAATATATATATATAATATATATATATTATATATATATATATATATATATATTATATTATATATATATATATATCTATATATATATATATATATATATATATATATATATATATATATATATATATATATATATATCTATCTATCTATCTATCTATCTATCTATCTATCTATCTATCTATATATATATATATATATGATGTAAATGTTTTTTAAGTGTTTTTTGTAACTTTTTAACTGTGTAAATTTTTACTTTCATACATGTATCTATAGTAAATGAGGCAGATGCCAATCTAGCACATAGTTTGCCAATGAATCAACAACTATATTAAATTCTCAAGGAATGTGTTCATATGTAATAAAATCAAATTCATGTTCCAAGAGTCGTACCCTTAATAATGACGTAACAAGATTGGATTACGAATGTGATAATGATCTGTCAATTGCATAACGACAAGATGAGATTCTAACCTGACCACCAGATTGGAGATGTATTGAGATGACACTTCAGTTAGAAGTGAAATTACAAACATATACTCAACAATATTGTTGGTGGCAGTACCAAGAAATACTCCCTCAGAACAAAGAAGTTCCGACTCAGGTGTGTAAATGACCCAAGATGCTGATGCAATGTGATGTGTGTGATGACTGGTACCATCCATGTATCCTATGTATGCTAAGGGTAATGAAGACATCTGCACAACGAGAAATATGTATGAGACAACTACTCAAAAAATACCAAAAAAATCCAATCACATAAAAAAGAAGCAAAACTTATAAATACATAGAATTACAAATAACATGCCTAGTGTGGTACTAGGCATAATACTTTTTCAGATAGAGTTGTTTAAGGGCTCATCGAGTGTAATTCCTTCTTAGTCCTAAAGTTCATATGCCCCTTTTGAGATGGCCTTGGTGATGACATATGGATCGAGCCATAAGGGTTGAAGTGTTCCTACCCCAAAGAGGTCATGCTTTTGTTCATAGAGTAAAACAAGATCTCCCTCTTGGTAAGAACGAGGCTTGACCTTCTTGTTGTACTAGGATTTAACCTGGTGCTTGTGGTATTTGAGTGCTAATTCGGCATCTGGACGGGTTTCATCCAATTGATTGAGGTATAGCAGGTGCTCTTCTTAGGTAGTGGTGTTGGGTAAGAGTTAAACAATAATTTGTAAGGAAGGAATTTGACATTCGATAGGTAAAACTGCTTCCAGGCCATAAGCTAGTTGAAATGGTGTAAAGCTTGTAGCTATTTTTACTGAAGTTCGATATTCCCACAGTGCAGGATATAAAATTTGATGCCAGTGGGTTCTATGATTACCAACTAGCCTGTGAATCATGGTATTTAAGGCGCCATTAACAACTTCTACTTTGCCATTAGCTTGGGGGTAGTAGAAGGACGATTGGTCTTAGTGAAAACTGAGCAACGATGTTAAGTCAGACATCATGTGATTCTGAAAATGAGATCCATGGTTTGTGATGATTTTGTGGGGAATAACGAAGTGACAGATAACTATATTAAACAGGAATAGCACTACTGTTTCTCCATCGGCCAGGAAAGTGGGAAGGGCTTCGGCCCATTTCGTGAGATAGTCCACAACTACAATAATGTAGTTGTGTCTAGTAGAGGAAGTGGGGTTGCATGTGATGAAGTCGATACCCCATTTGGCAAAGGGCCGACGGAAATGACCAAGTGCAGGAGGGTCAGAGGAGCACACATTTTGTTTCTAAACACTTGACAAGGGTGGCACTGCCGGATAACCTTGATACAATCTTTGAACAAGGTTGACAAGTAGTAGCCTGTGTGTAAAATTTTCTGATCAGTAGACATGCCAGAAAGATGATTGCCACATGCCCCAACATGGCAGTCATTTAAAACATGTTCCACCTCTTCATGTGTGAGGCAATGTCGAAGAACTATATCAGCACCACGATGATATAAAGTATTGTTTAACACTAAATAGTGTTGCACATAGTGGTGGATGTGACGACAGTCACTTGATGATAGTTCAGGGCAAAAACATTGCACTTTGAGGTAGACAAGAATTTCACCATACCAAGGGTCAGTAGAGTTGATCAGATATACAACTTCATCTGGGAGAGGATCATGGGCTATCTCTTTGGGATCGATAATGGGAAGATCCAACAAAAGTTCAGTGAAGAATAAGGATTTTTTCGCCTTGGCAGTGGTGAAAACCAAATCAAATTGTTGGAGGATAACTATCCATTTGGAATATTTTCCTCCAATGACTTGAGAAGACAAAATGTGTCTCATGGGATTCTGCAAAGCGATGATGGTAGTTTTTCGCAGTAGTATATAATTCCGGAATTAATTGACAATAAAGACAACTACCAAGGACAACTTTTCCACATGTGAATATCTAAGTTCGGGCCCAACCAAGCCTTTCGACAAATAATAAATCACATGCTCACTTAGATCATCATGAGTTTGAACCAACACCATTCCAAGAGAGGATGGCGAGGCTTCCAGGTAGAGGAGAAATTCACACCCATAGTGGGAGCACTAAGAAGTGGGACTGATATAAGTTCCTTTTTCAAGGCATCAAATGATCGTTGGGCTTAATCATCCCACAAGTATGGTAATCCCTTCTTTAGCAGGTGCATAAATCCTTTTGTCAACTTGGCATAATTTACGATGAACTATCATAAGAAGTTTTCCTTCCCTTGCAAACATCGGAGCTGCAAAATGGATTGCGGTTTAGGCAATTAAGTAACTGCCTTCACCTTATCGGGATCAACCCTAATCCCATACCCTGGAGACAATGAAACCAAGTAGGCGTCCATACTTGACAAAGAAAACGCATTTATGCAGATTCAGAGGTATGTTATAGAACCTGCACCTAAGAAAAATTGCTCGTAAATGAACTAGGTGCTGAGTTCACTTCTTGGAATGGGCTGGGAGGTTGTCCAAGTAAGCCTAAACAATATTTCTAATATCATGGAATGCGTAGTCCATGGCCTATTGAAATTTTTCTCCATCATTCTTTAAACCGAATGGGTGTTTTCGATACGTGAAGATTCTCGAAGGGAAAATGAAGGCGGTTTTGTGCTAGTCTGTCAGTTTTATGGCGATCTCGTTATAACCTGAGAAACCATCCATGAATGAGAAGGATTCGCAACTGGGGCAGTAGTCGATTATTTGGTCGATGAATGAAATCGAATAATTATCCTTTGGACACGCAGTGTTCAAGTCTCGATAGTCAACAAAAATGCGGATGGTACCCTGTTTCTTGTCTACAGGAACTAGATTGGAAACCCATTCCCTTAAAGGAATAGGGTAGACAAAACCAACACATAACAAATTTTCCACCTCAGTCTTGATGGTTGTAGTTTTGCGGGGGTGGACTGGTGAAAGCCTTTGGTGTACAGACTTGGAATTGTAATATACCTTGATATCATGCTTGATAATAGATGGATCTATGTCAAGCATTTCCTCGTAAGACCAAGAAAATACATCGCAGAATTCCTTAAAAAGGAAGGTGAAGCTTGTAATTTCCTCAGGAGTGCAATCAAATCCAACCTAGATGTTTCTCACAATGCCTGTCTTGAAAAAAATATCGATGAGCAATGCCTTTGAAAGATTTCCCATGTTCCCTTCTGAATCCAAAGTTTGGATAGTCGTATAAGGTGAGGAAATGATTTCAAGTACGTCAAATGATAGAATTTGAATAGGCATCGTGTCTGCATCAAATATCAAAACATGATGGTGAGAGTCCTCCCATGGTCGATCTTCTAAACACATGATCTCTCAAATAGTTTCGTCCAAAGGTAGGACTTAATTGAGGAGATTGTTAGAAGGAGCATTTATGGGAGATGAGGTGGTACCATTGGTCATGACCAAAGTGACCAGAGATTCAGATGAAAATTGAATGGCTTGGTAGGCTAATTCGGTTGGTGACAATGGAATTTGTTCTCCGTAAGAGTCAATGTATGAAGGGATCAATTGGATCCAAGGATCATTTAGTTCATGAGGAATAGATGAGACCATGCAGACCGTCTGTGGACCACAGGCGAAGGGAGAGGAAAAAAACCCATCAGGGAAGAGCCCTTCAATAGATCGGTACCAATACTAATGTAAGAGTTAGGAACACCACCCACTAAGGGTATAGAGCCGCTAGGTAACAGGGAGTAATCTGGGGTGCAAAAGGACAACTGGTCCATTATGACTATCATTCCATCCAATGGAAATAGGATGACGCGAAAGATAGTAGACACAGTGGCGGTCATGACGTAAGTTAAACTATGACCCAATAATAGATTATAGTCGAGTTTTCGGTCCATGACTTCGATATCCATTGTTACTATTTTCCCACTCAAAGTGATGGGGTAGCTGGTAAGGTAACCTTTTGGGATGAAAGTGTGGCCATTGAAAGATTTAAGGGAATTCAATGGTAGTGATGGGGTTGGAGAACACAAAGCGAGCCAACATGAAGCCGGCATGACATAGGTTGAGGCACCTTCGTCAATGATAGTTATGTGTATGCCTTGCCCTTTCGAAAATATTTGCACATGAAATGAAAGCTGGTGTGAAAGGGGAGGTTTACATTTGTCCATGTCAAAAATTCCAAGCATGGAATCCTAAGGGCCGACCCCATCATTTTCCAAAAGAAGAGCTTTCCTTTGTGCTGGATAGGTTTGCAATACTTCGAGCACTTACATAGCTGACAGTGCTTGTACCAAATCTTCTAAAATATTGTAGTTATGGACATCATGTGTAGATGTATTATGCATTGTGCGATGAAGTTCCGCTTTTTGGGGGCGAATCACAAGATTGGCAACCGGCCTTTCGATATGAAGATCATTAGGTGGCGGTGGGGTTTGACTCGAGGAGGCTTCCTCAGCATTAGCGACTAGAGCTGCATAAGTTTTGGCTCTTGTTTGAAGATATACCATTTCAACGTGTAAACGGCAGATGGTCCTTCACTAGTTGAAGGATGATGCAAACCGCCATTGCCCCCTTGTGGGGGCTGGGGTTCATTTTCAATAAGGTGTTGTTGTTATTGAGCTGGGAAAGGGTTGTTTAGGACTGCAGGGTCGTCCAATGTCCTTTTGAGCAAGGAAATATGTGCATTCATGGAGACACAGACAACGATGTGTCATATGGTATTGCACACAGATTTTGAAAGAGAATTTGGAAGGTTTGTCCTTTCCATTGTCAGGAGGCACAACAATTTTCTGCTTTGGGTTGTATTTCTTGGTTGACTGCTCTTCAGAAGGAGCAGTCTTTTTCTTTTTCTTCTTGTTCTTACCACTAGGTTTTTGTGTAGACTTCATAGAGTTAAATCACAACGGCAGGAAGAGTAGACGATTAGGTAGCAGGTTCAACTGACAATTGGGAAATGTATTGCTAAGTTATTTTACAGCAGCCCCGGAGGTAGCGCTGATAATACCATCAGCATGTGCACCGAGTTTCTGGGTAGCAGGAGCATTGGTAATGATGTCATATAATGTGCCAAACTGAGAATATATCAAATCTAAGTGATGGGCACTACGAATGGATTGGTCTTCCGTGACTGCACCACCTAAGGCAACATCTTTTGCAATTTGAGGGAGAAGAGATTTGTAGAACCAATCCGCTAATAGATAGTCTGGGAGGGGAGCTTTGACTAGCCTCTTCCTATGTCTCCATTTAGGGATATGATCAGAGATGTGGGTGGAGGTGTCCTGACATAAAGAAGTAAGGAGTTACGTCCTAGTTTCATAGCAGATGGTTAGCTGAAAATGCTTTAAGAATTCCATCACTAAAGTGCCAAAGTTATTGACTGACACACGTTGTAACTCAATGTACCACTTGGCTACATTGCCAGTAAGGGTGTGGGGGAAGAGACGTAGCCGGATACTATCATCCACCATGGATTTAGAAACACACCATAAATGATATGTGGTGATGTGCGTACCCGGATCCTCCCCTTGTTTCCCTTCAAACTTCAGGATTTCTGTGCGAATTTTGTGTGGGATTGGAGGTCAAAGTAAGTTGTGATAGATGGGGTCATTGGTGAGTTTTTACAATTCAGGGATATCAAGCGTTGCCAAAAAAGTCAAGGTGTTTGATGCCTCAAATTGGACCAAGGCAATGACACTTGAATTGAGGATCCTTGCGGTCCTGTCATTGTGTTGTTCCCAATATTATACACATGATGCATGGAATAGTAATTTCCTTGGGGTACAGTCGTGTATTGTGGCTATCCATAGGGATTGTTTGACTGGGGGACGTAGGTGCCCCCAAGATAAGGAATTCCCCCTTGACTCATTTGAGATTGAGAGTGGGGTGCCCATATGGATTGAGCAAGACCTTGTTGAGGGATCCTGCTTGCCACATAATTAACTATAGGTCCTTGACTAACATAAGGAGGATTCATGTCAATCAATGATTGTCTCTATTTTCCTATAAATGAAGGGGGAACTGTAACGCTCCCAGTCGGTATGTGCATATTGGGAACATTGTCCCTAGGCATCTGAACTTGGGGATTGGAACTAAACAATGGATTCCAACCAAAGGGGTTGTTGAAGGGACCCATGCTAACCATGATATATGTAGTGTTATAAGAAGTGATATATTTAGCACTTGTTGAAGGTCCATGAGCTGACACAAAAAGGGCGGGAACCAGTATGTACTGGATCCCACTCACGTTGGGTCTCATGATATGGTTTGAACCTAGGACAGGTGGGATAACAAGGTTTTCCATTAAAGGTGTGTACTGACTGTCGGATAGGGAGGTGGCGGTGGACCAAAAGTGTCCACAAAAGCCCACAACCCATTAGTCATTGATGGGATGGTAGGTGTAGGTCCAACAGAAGACATAGGAGGTACAAATGTAACCAGAATCAAGAGTGGTCCAAATGGATTCGTGATCGAAGGATTGTATGGAGGAATGAAACCTTCAATAAAGAAATCTTCTGGTAAGATTGAGTCGTGGGATGTCCAAACTGATTCAATGTTAGATCTTGGAGAGTGATTGCGTGAAGATGGGTAATCTGGTTCACTGGGGCTCGACGAATCCTCCACAATGATAGGGGGAAGATCTAACAACCATCTAGATTGACGATGAGGGCCGGATGTAGCCACAGTGACCGATAAATTTTATCAATAGATTTTACAGTGATATTTACTAAAGTCTCAGTGATAACAAGCTGGCACCTAAAAAATAAAAAATACACTAAAGAAATCAATCAACAACTAGAGGGTATAACCCTGTCTGATAACCACCATTTGATGGAGATGAAACCCAGTATCACAATGGATACAAGAGAGAGTTAGCCAAATGTATAGTTATGATTACCCTTGAGCTTCGCCTGAACCTCAGATTAAGGGCCAAGTACTCTCGTGAAAATGAGCACCCTCCCAAAAACCGAAGACAAAGTAGGTTCATCTATGTTAGGTACTAGGGAATCCCGCCTTAGTCACCTTGTGTTCGTCCCTAAAGTATGGCCACTATGGTTACCTCAAATCATATAAAACACTGGGGGGGGACATAGTTGTAGACAATATGCTATGTGGGCAGGATACCTGAGTCCTCGACTTAGCTCCGATATCCCCGAAGGGATCCCCGATACACATAATACCCAAAGGAGATGTAAGTGAAGCGAGCTACCTTTGTTTACAATCTGATGTTGTATCATATTTAGCTCCACATTTACTAGAGTGGTCCTGGATAGTATGAGTGTAGAATGATTTCCCTTGTTAATGACACTAGTTTTGGTGTATTATCTTGGGAAGTTAAATCATAACTGCCTAACCCAAGATCCTAGCCTAAAATAATATTGTTTACTCAAAAAAGAGTTTTTTATTGATTTTATTAGGTAAATTTTAAATGTACTTTGTTAAAGTCTTTGGCGGGGGTGTTGACATATGAAGTTTTGTGGGACTCTGACTCAAATCATGCAAAAACAATGCTTGTAAATTACACTTTTGATGAATAAGTTTCTTTTACAAAGGAAGAGTCATTTATATGTCAATATATATACCATGCATCCAGTTCAATAAAACACAAGCACAATCAATAGAACTAGCAATGCTCACTAACAACATTTGAAACCAAATAAATGTAGATCTAACTAACTAAGCAGAAAACAGTAAAAAAAATTTATTTTATTTTTTATAAAGAAAAAACTTTAGGCAGTAAAGCTATTTTGCTAAAAGAAAAATTTGTTCAGGAGACAAATATCAATCAAACATGCACAAATGTAGATCCCTGATCAGTCTACAAGCAGATTTCCCAACCCGTGAGGTCACATAACAATCTATTTATCAAGAAATGGCTGGCTAACGCAATATAACAGTGGGTACATAGAGTTAGTGTCTACACTAACGCATTGTGTGTAAGGCCACAGTGCTTTATAAATCACTGTTTACACTAGCAGACAACATTAGTGAGGAAAAAGGCTTAAAAAGAAGGTTGTGGGGATCAGATATAGGGCTGAGCACAGAGAGAAGGGTGTTGTATGGTCCTGAGTGGTTGGAAAGGGGATCAAGAAGTACATGAAGGCTTGGAAGAAGTAGAGATCTAGGAACTTTCTAGGAGAAAACCAGGAGCTAAGTGTAGTCCCCAGTGGAGTCGCCAATTCTGCTATAGAGATTAATGAACGAGTGTTTGGTGATGGAGATACCCCCAAGGATATTCTAGGCATCCTTGGCAGAGTGTCATATTGGTTGCAAATGGCAAAGTGATACATGCATATCTATGTTAATTAAATGAGAATCAAAGGAGGAAGGACTTGTTACCTCAAGTCTTGGTGTGGTGTTGCTGGAGAGCGGAAAGTAGTGGAGTGGAAGACCCCTCACCTAGCTCCAAGATCAAAACCTACAGATAGATAAGACATGGCATAATATCACAACATATGACTTTGACAAGCAATGTACTAAAATATAAATATATCTAATTACATGTATCTAAGTCACTCATAATAATGACATTGCAAGAACATGTAAGCTAATTACTATACAAACGTTGCGGAGTGGAAAACACAATTGTAGTTCTATATTAATGATAGAAAAGGGTGATTACAACCATCAGTTGTATCAGTTTTCCCTTACTTCTCCAACTCCTCTCTCTCTCTCCCTTCTTAACATCTTTCAGTGCCTTTGTCGGATACTAGCTTCGACGGTCAAATAGGAAATCCTTTCAAATGTTTTGACCTCTTTCACAATGGTCCTAGCCTCACATATATAGCATGAGAGGCTAAGCCTTACCAAATCCTTCATGAGTTCCTTTGGGCAAAAGCAGATATGTTTACATGCTTTTATGCTCTTTCCTTGTTTGTAGACTCCATTAGGAATAATAATTCCTCCAAATAGGCCGAATCTGGATGTTTCCCTACTTTTATGAGCTGACATAGGAGTGAATATAGGGATATTTCTCGGTCAACTTGCTCCTTTGACTCATAAAAGCTAATTTAGGTTGACTAACGCTCTTCCTGAGGAATAAAATAGAGTTACACTAGGTACTAACGCACCTGATGCATGGCTAGGAATCTTTATAAAGAAGATTGCTAGTTCCTAGAGAGTGTTAGCTTGACAAATAGGCCTGTGAACTTGGTCAGTCTTTCAGTCATCTTGCCTTTCTCCTCTGAGCTAATGAGGAGGCCATTTTCCTGTATAATAGTAGCCCCACCTTGGCTTGGTCCTTTGTTATGTGGTTTGGGGTGCCTTTTCCTTGCTTTGGATTCATAGATCCAAAATACTGCTTCTTCTTTTTATACTTCTGCTCAATCTTTACAACATACTGATATGCCATGCTGAGCCTAGAGATGTCTAGGAACTCCATCTCATCTTGGATGTACTTGTGTTTACAAGTGCAGTACTTGAGCACCAAATTCTGCTCAGTATCCTTGATACCCAGCTTCATCCAAAGGGTATGGAAAGTATTTGTGAGCTCTGGCACATCTTGCTCCCCATGTTGTAACATGGTCCACTTTATGTATTTATCTTCATAGCTCTTGATAGGGTAATAGTCTTCCTTGATGGCGTCTCAGAAAGAATTCTAGATGATTTCTACTGAAAACAGTGAGGGTTCACTCTCATCCTTTTGTTCACAGTAGGTTTCCCACCAGTCCTTGATGTGTGGGGCAACTTTGAGAAGTGAAAAAGTAACCATTTCTCGATTGGAAAAGTCTTGAACTAAAAAATATCCTTCCAACAGATTTAACCATTTATCTACAATGTCTGCATCAATCAGGGCTTAAAATGTGGGAATATCGAAGTTAACTTATACCTTAAAAGGAGTAGCACCTCCAGAGTGGCTGTTGGATGAAGATGCATCACATATGGGTAGTCGTCAAAGGATCTGGGCAAAGTTATCCATCATCGTGCCCCTCTGTCGCTCAAGGGCTTCCTCAAGCAACATTTGGAAAGGATCTCTTGCCCCCTCATCTTTATTTTCTTCTTTCATGGGAGGTCGTCAGGTTTCACGAGGCTGATCCTGCAATGGTTCAACCAGATTGAGCCCTAACTACTTATACCCTAACCTCGTTGTGGACATGTAAAGAAAAACCGAGAAAGAGTAGACTGCTTTGATACCACTGATCCAAATTTAAACATGAATGCTACAATTTACAGATATAATCATAAAAACATAGATGCAACAGAAAAACACTTCATTTCATTAATAGAAAAATATTGAACTATGCTTATAAACATAATGGAAATAAGATAGCTCGAGTGATAGTAGCTTATCTCTGAGAAGAGATGTGGCAGCTACATGCCTGTGAACTGAGTTACAATGACGCTCAAGGACCTTTTTATTATTGAACTGAGTTACAATGAGGCTCAAGGGCCTTTTTATTATGTAACGCCAAGAGTTTATGGGCCCTGTTGGGGTTAGTTGGGCAGCCAACTTCCTGTGGTTGTAACTTGGTCATATTATCTCTGTTTGACACGTGTGATACCTCGTTGGAAATATCTATCTGAGGACTACAATGGCCAATGTGATAACTTTAAAAATCACCAAAGGAATTTTGCCAAAAAAATGTTGTTTAGGGCCTCAAAATGGCTCCAGAAGTTCAAGACCCGAAATACCGTCAAAAATAGTAAACTGTGCTACAATTAAAGAAACTGAAAAAATGAAAGAAACAATGGTGAGGGTCTAAGTGGAATAGGTAGATGGCCAAAAATATCCACCTAGATCATGGTGTTAGTGATGTCTGACCGTGAGGTGGAATCATTGGTTGAGGGTTGAGGCGTTTTGTCCTTTGGAAGCCCTACTTTGGTTTTTCCTAGTTTATTCCATGAGATCCCACATTCATGCTTAAAACATGGCCCATGGGTGATTGGATGAAAGAGCGGTTTGGTTCAACCCAATCTATGGTGGGGTGTTACATGGAAGTCCCTGATTTGGGTGGCATTTTCATGTGTTAATATGAGACATTTTTCTATTCCGATCTATGAGAATATGTAGTGATTATGTTGGCAATATTATGTATGAGTTGCCATGGTTTATATGCTAGTTATTTACTATTTATATGATGTGTATTAGTTATGGATATTGTCATGAATGGTTTAGCTATTGATTGGTTGATGAATGTATGGACTAAAAAATGTTATTGCAACTATTATTAGAGGGAATTAGACCTTCTTGGCGATTCTTAGATAATTTTCAAACTCAAATGATCAAATATGCATTCATAACCTACAACTTACATGTTTTCCATGTGTTTGAAGAAATGTATGCTAAGTATTAGGCCTATATAGGTAAAGATATTATTCAAGTATGAATTTTTGGTATTGTCGTTATGTAAGTTATGCTTCTAGAAATTTTCAGGAAGTTTTGGGTAGTAGTCTGGATGTTGGCCTGAAAAGGTGGCACTAATCCCAGGATCGCATGTTATACGTTGAAGATTTTAGGTCACAATTGCATGGAGCTAGGCTTGTGAGTGTGATTGGAGGCTTACAAAAACATGCATTCCTTGTTGCGGGTGTGATTGGGGGTTAGGTCAGTGAAAAATCAGCTCTAGCTCAGGATTTTGTCATTAGATGTTGTGGATTGAATTTTGGGTGACCTAGTGTTCTGAGGGATGTTTTTGAGTTATCTGTGTGTCTTCAATTATAGGCCACACTTCCTTAATTGGAACTAGGAGGTCAGGTCATATCATAGTAACTCTTCATCTCATGTTTACCCTAGCAAGCTTATGACATTAGGTAAATGTGGAAGGGGTGGTTACACTGAATGTGACTCCGCATTTGATACCTTGAAGGAGAAGCTTGTAACTGTGTCAATCATGGTTGATCTAGATTGGAATAAATAATTTCATGTCCATATAGATGCATCCGAAATTGCTTTGGGAGCTATATTGACTCATCATGGTGAAGGTAATTTAGACCATCCAATTTATTTCACTAGTAGAAAACTTTCTAGTATGGGGAAGAACTATACGATGACTCAAAGGGAGGCCCTTGCCATGGTGTATTTGTTACAGAAGTTAAAACATTATTTGTTGGGTGGTCCCTTTAAATTATTTGTAGATCAATTGTATTTGAAGTATTTGGTTAATAAGAATGCCTTGGAGGGAATGATATGCAAATAGATTTTATTACTTTAGGAATTTTCCTTTGAATTAATTGTCAAGCCAAGCCACATGAATGTGGGTCTAGATCATCTATCTCGATTGGAGTCAGGGGAATCTGGAGGATCAATTGACGACCAATTAATGGATGCACATTTATTCAGGGTTAAAGCTGTCCCATATTATTTGGAGGATATTTCATTATTCCTCGCAACTGGTAGGTACCATGATGATTATACCACAACTCAAAAAAAACATATGGTCATCCGAGCTACCGATTATCAACTTATTGGAAGCCAATTAAATAAAATTGGGCTCGAACAAATCTTGTGTAAGTGTCTTTTGGACCATGAAAATTATATTATTTTATGGGAATGCCATCCAGGAGTTGAGGGAGGCCATGTTGGAGGTAAAGAAACTGCTGAGAAAGTCTTGCAAGAAGGTTTCTGGTGGCCTACATTATTTAAGGATGCTAAGGAATATGCTAAGAAGTGTGATTTTTTCTAAATAGTTTGTCAGCCGTCTCAAAGAGATGAACTTCCTCTAGATTCCGTCAAATCCCTTGAAGCATTTGAAAAATGAGAAATTGATTTTGTAGGGCTGATTATTACACCCACATGACATTCACATGCTAGGTAGATCATTACCACAACAAAGTATCTCATGTTGTGGCCTAAAGCTACTCTTGTTAAGGACTGCACTGTTGATACTGTTTCTTGATTCATATTTGAAAATATCATTACTAGATTTGGTTTCTTAGAAGTCTCGCCAGTGACCAAGGCTCACATTTCATCATTGAGAGAATTGTTTTTTTGCTCCACAATTTTATGATTCCACACCAAAAAAGGCACCCATTATCACCCAAAAGTGAATGGATTTGTTGAAGCCTTTAATAAAATCCTAGAGAAGGGTCTTACTAAAGTTTTCTCCTCGAATAGGGATAACTGGGATGAGTGGGTTCCAACAACTTTATGGGTTTATCGTACTACAATTAAGCATTTGCACAAGTATACACCATTTCAACTTGTTTATGGATGTGAAACAATGGTTCCAGTTGAATTCATTGTTCCCAATATATTCATTACTCTTGCTATGAGTATGTTTGATGACGAGACCATTTCTGAACAATTACGAGTTATGGAAATTGGATGAGTAAGAGTTTCTTGGAGATTTTCATCAAACTATTGAAAAAGGAAGGAAAAAATCTTGACATGATAGGCACATTAAGAAGAAATGATTTTTAGTTGGAAACCAAGTACTACTTTATGACAACAAATGTCTTAAGCATCCAATTAAATTACAAATGCATTGACTTGGAGCATTTTATGTTGTAGAGATTCGAGAGTTAGGAGTTGTCAAGATTGCTCAGTTGGACAATATCCTTTTGCCTGGTTATGTGAATGGCACATGCTTGAAGCCCTATTATGTCACACAAGCTCGTTTTGATATTCAATTCTCTTTGAAAAGGAAATATTAGTTAGGTTTCAAGTTTAGTAAGTTGCGCCAGTCTTAGTCAAAATTTACGTTTGATTTGTTCTTGTGTTTAGTTGCGTCAATAAAATTTCTTTTATTTAGTTGCGCCCCATCGCAACTCATTATGGTCAGGGAGGTGTGGTCATGTCCATTATGTCAAATTCATCAGTCATAAATATGTGTCTTTTTTGTCATTAAGTCTTGTCCTTCTGTTGTGGCCACCAACAACCCCCCTCCTTATGAAGTGTTATTGCTAATACTAAATAAGTGGGGACCCTCAGTAAAAATCAAAAAAGTCAATTAGTGTTATATCTCCTTTTAGATGAAGCTTACAACATCATGGACTTAGGAAAATACCTTGAAGAATCTAAAAAAACCTAAGTTTCATAATGAAGAAAGTAAAATTCACTCCTTAAGAGATATAGCATCGCTCAAAGAATGATAGGATACCTTCTAATGAGTTAAAATGATAAAGAACACGAGATTGCGACGCGAAACTTCATCACATTGCATACGTTAAAGAAGCACTCACATTGAAAAACTCTAAAATCGCCGATATGCGATATCGCATATTGCGCGTCGCAAAAATCACATGAATCACACATAATGAAATTGTGATGTTGCGATACTGTGATATTGCGATTTGCGATGTTGCGATACTGCGATACTGCGAAGTTGCGATATTGTGATACTGCGACCTTGCGATAGAACAACACGATGAAATTGCGATTTGCGATACAGTGATCTGCGATATCGCAAAGCAAAATCGCAAAACCTCTCCATCGCAGTTGGTTCTGGCTCATTATTTGAGAAAAATTTTTCCAGCCAAGAGTTGGTCATGCATTTTAATGCGAATTAACGAGTTGTTGCTAGTTGCTAATGATGTATGGTGTTGTGTTTTTCAAAGAACTAGCTCACGTAAGGTGGCATGTTTTGCATATCTTCGGCATTTAAAATTTTCTTGTCATTAGTCTTTTTATCATTACTTCCACCTCGAATGTAAACTGCAGGAAAGAAGGATGAAGCGTTATACAAGGCAATGTGCAGAAAATTATGAGGAGGAAAGGCAGCACTCCAATGTCCATTACAGAAGGCACACTTAATCCACTTATGGGAGAAAAAGAGCCGCAGAACTCTTCTGAGGCGTCTATCCTAGATTTCTCATATACTGAACGATGTTGAAACCAAAAATAGACGGTTTAATGCTTAGGGTCAAGAGCTCACAGAATCACTATTTTTACAAATTTTGAGCTTTATACCAAATGAGACAAAAAGGCGCAAGAGGCGAAAAACGCATCAGGGAAGCCCGGATCAAGAAACAGAGGCAATTTCCGATGCGCCATTAGCGCTTAGCGCTAATCGCGCATCGCTAAGAAAACTTGCTCGAAAAGGAAGGCTCCTAGTTACTCAGTCACCTGCAAGCCCCGAAAATTGCAAGAAATCAGCGATAGAAACAAACTGGAAACAGAAGACTGAAGGAAAAGCAGAAGCAGTCCAAGGGTTAACCAAGTTGAAATGGGATTTTTACCAGGTATACATGGTAATGTCGCATAGTCACTGGATGACTCTCACGTATATCATTAGTTTTACTAAGAAGATAATGCCAACTCTTATCGATTCTATTTGCTTAACTCAACCAAAGACGAAAGACAGACAGTCGACTCCACTCAGCAAAATACTGAATGCTTGCAACATTAAGGAGCAAATTTAGAAATAGTTAGATAGTAGATTTAATTTTAGAAATAGTTTTTCTTAGAAAGAGGATGGTCATTTAAACCCAATCCTCAATTTCTGTAAATAAGTTATTTAGTTAGTAGTATTTAAACCCTTCTCATGCATTTAGAGAAGGGTCCAGAAATTTATCCAAAACTTGTACTCAGAACATGCACTTTTGCACCCTCAGAGGAGGTTTTGGTGAATGAATGGAACAGGGTTTATTTGATATTTGCATTTGATATCTGCTACTGATGTTGCACTTCTTTACTCTTAGTGGATGTTAAATCAAGGAGAGATAAATCAATTGTCACTTGAAGCTCATGAGTAGGACTAGTTATAAATGGTACTTTTATCTCTTAACCATTTCTGCTTATGCGTTAAAGTGATATTCAGTTTTTAGTTTTTTATATATTACAGCATGGATGTCTGAGTTATCATTTGTCACTTTTGTACGGTGATAACTATTTGTTTATGTTTAGTGTATGAATAGCTCATTTATGCAATAAGTTTTCACAACTGTTTCGTCTAACTTCTTATACGAAGTAGTTCATCCTTATTGAATTCCTTTCTTATAATAGCTGAATGATCTTTATTACCAGTTATTGTTTGAAATCTTTTTAGATCGCATAGAAGAAAGATCACACCTCGGGTTAGCATAAATTTTGATTTTTTTTTTGTTTATTAGAATACAATAGCATAGCATTAGATTAGAATTAGGATAGAAGTATTCCATTTAGAACAGAAATACCCATCTCTCTCTCACACACACACACTGAATTGGGAAACTGGTCCCATATCCCCAGTCAGACCTGCTATACCAAATGGATAAGGAGCTGCCAACCAAGGTCCGGACCGGGCGGGTATCCCCCTTGTTGTTGACCTGATTTTCGAGGCCTTCAACACCTTCCCATAACATTTTTCCATCGTATTTAGTAATATTTCCCCTATAATCTAGTTAACATTCTAGTCCTTTCATTCAACGATTTAAGTTCTCTGGGAAAGTTGAGTGATTTGGTTGATCTTTGTGTAGATTTTTAGATCCCGAATGATTTTCTCACGTATATCTTCCATCAAGTAATGACCTAGCCTTTTCGAAGTCCAAACATGTGTTTTATATTAGCCCCCACCACTTTCCATTTATTTCCCATTGCACTTGTGTTTTCATTGAGTTTACACCTTGGCTCTGTGTCTTTTGCATCTGTGTCTCCACCTCGTTTTCAACCCCAGTGTTCATCTTGTTTACACCCATCACTCATCCTCAATGGGTCATTATACAAAACACGTCAGTCCTTTGTTCCCTTTTGAGCCTCGCATTCACACCACATATGAATTTTTGGGGAAATATGAGAAGGCTACCCTGGTCGACAATGATTTGTCTAACCATGTCCTATTTCCTACACTCCACTCTGATGTATTTATGCAGCCAAATCTATGACCTGATACCTAAACCTCTCATAAGATCAAGAGAGAATTCCACTAGCTGAAGGTATCGACTTTAATGACACTCCAGGAACTTTGTGTCTTTGACACTACTGGTGAGGTTATGCCCTGTACCAAATTCCTGAATAGCGAACTCCACAAAGGTTCCTTATGGTTGGATAGGGAATACTAAATTTATGTTGATGATATCTACAAGCTCACAGGCTTATCGGTCTATGGTTAGTGTTATGCAGATATTTCACAACTGTGGGCAAAGGTGAATTCCCTAGATCTAGTGGTCTAATCTAGAACAACAGAAGACAAAAAGCATGAAGTTTTCCTTAGAGAAATTAGAGTATGGGAAAGAAGCCTACCCGGAATATGTAGCAAGCATTCCTCTCCACTTCGCTTTTGAGATCCAATTCTAGCGCCAAATGTTATAATTAGAATCTACATACACGACTAAAATAAGCAAAGGAACCACATCATCTACATAGCATAATATAAAATCTCTACTTAATGAATCAATATGGCATTGGAATACATGAGCGAAAACATAACACAACAAGTATAGGAAAATAAGATACTCTTTGTATTAACAAATATAGGAGAGAGTTTACAACCATAAATAGCAACTGACTTTGTAAATGTCTCCCTAAGTTGAATTGTGCTTCCTTGCCACAAAACACACCTCAACATCAACACTAATGCATGAATAGTTGCAACATGAGGGCACTATCAATCTCCAAATCCAGCCTAGACCTTCTGGGACATAGTAAATTTATAGGAGGAGTGTGGTAGTTTAGGAATTATTATACAATTTCCAATCTAAGCTTGAGATCCACTTAAGAGGGGAAGCAGAGTTCAAGGTATAAGAGATAAGGTCTCCAAGATAGGATTCAAGCTCTTTATCCATGGTAAATAGTTAAAACTGCCTTAGAAGCTTTTGGAAGAGGAAGCTTAAGAAATATTTATTTTTTATTTTTCTTGAATTTCTAGAATTAGTGCACCTACATAAGGGGGCAAAAAGTTTTGATCAGTGGTGGCTAACAGACATGAAGCATGCACTGAAAGCAGGTGGCTAGGTGTGCTAGGGTTAAAAATAATGTTTTTGAGCTAATCATCCCATAAACTCATAGTTTTTGTAGAAGTGATGCTTAGGGATTTATGAAGGGATTATGACAAAGTGCTCTAGGATGTCGATTGATCCGATTTGCAAGCCTATTTCATTGGTGTGGAAAAATGGCCTATAACAGATTTCCCCTTAAAGTACAAAGTCAGAAGCAATGGTTGAGGAATAAAGTGTTTTACCTTGTGACAAGTCCATATCAAGAACAATTGGTCGAAATCATCATCTTTTATAATACATTTTCATCATGATATCATTACTAAGGGAGGCATACCCATGCTCAACATATAAGACAAGCATATTTCCCAACCTAATAGTCACGAAGATGAAGTGAAAGAGGGTCATGTTCAAGAGCAACTCACTTCCATTAATAGGTGAAGTATCCCATTTTCTCAATTTCCCCAACCATTTATGGTCAGTACCTCTTTATTTTTTGCAAGCTTGAGGAGGATAAAAAATGGTCGATCTAAAATTTCGCCCTTTAGATGACTCCCTCTGAGTATTTTTAATGAACCCTAAGAAGGACTAGTGTGTTGTAGCAGCTACAACCACCCTAAAAAATTTTGGCCTGCACCCAATTTCGGAGCCTCCCTTGAGAGTTTCACTTGATGACTGCACACACTTGGGTTCACTCCATGAACTCATGTGAGTCTTAGCATTCACCTTGCTTGTTCATTTCACCAAGTCTTGCATGTTGATGTTAAAGTCATGCTTGTGACCATGTTCTTGTTATGCACAAAGTCCTCGCTTCATGTGTACTTGTTGTGTTCGCTATGAAAGCATCTATCACACTCACACACGGAGTCACATCCACTGTCACACAAGTGTCATCACGATGGTTCAAATATCAATCACAAGTGTCGCACTTGTCACTTGCACCATCGGTCAATGATGTTGAACATGTGTATCAGCTTGGTTTGAGTCGTCTCGTCGTCAAGTCATGTTGGTGTGTCTTTATAAGATCACATTTGCATCTTTCACTCATTCACACACTTAGTCATTTTGCTGAAGTTCTGATGACCGGACTTCCCTCTGACAACCAGACCATCACCCCACCATGGATTTGATTGATTGTCACCTAAACCAATGCAGAAGCACCAAGCAAGTATTTTCAAGTTGCGCTACTCGTAAGAAATTCAATCAACCTTCATGCTGGCCACCTGGAGAGTTGGACCCAATAGCCACCGAGGGACTGACTCCCCTAAAAAATTGCGCAAAGGTTTCCGTCCTTGCCCTCTCTACTGACTGAGGAAATTGCACAGACATGCCAGATAGATACTCAGTGCCCATCCTTGTCTCCCTCAGAAAATTGCGTAGTTTTCCTAGTCAGTCCTCCCAACAGTCGATCGACTGCTCATTCAGAAAATTGTGCAATTTTCATGAGAAGGCCTTTTGTTGTCTAGCAGTCTGCTCAACTCAAAAATTGCATAGAGATTATTAGCAGGAAAACCTACTATCCTCAGTGAAGTTTCTCTTGCCAACAACTCCCAGCAGCAGACTGATAATTCCCTCCAAGAATTGCACAATTTCTGTTGCCAAGCTCCTGACAGCTGACTACCAGTTCCCCTTGGAAATTGCATAGTTTCTGCTGCCAGTGACAAAGTAGCTAGCTTCCAGTTCCCTCCAGGGATTGTGTAGTTTTGGCTACCAGGCTCCTGGTCAGTTCATCTAAAAAGCTATGGAACCTATGCTTGCTGATCCTCCATGCATCCTAGCCTGTTCCTCCAGAAAATTGTGCAAATTTTGTTGTCAAGCCCTTGCTTCCTGCTCATTTCGGAAAATGCACAAATTCTGTCTACCTTGCCTTCCTGCAACCCAGACTATCCCTCCAAAAATTTGCACAGTTTTTCCCTCCAGCTGAGCCAAACCCCACAGATAGTCACCATCGACTCTGATTGCCCATCTCCATCACCCAATGACTATTGCGTAATTTTCATCAACAGTTCCGGAGCCATCATCCCGCCTTGTAACCTTGTTGCCTCTCCCGGTCACCCGCATCCGAAATGATCATGTGTCATGGTAGGCTAGGAGGTTTTTGGATTTGATGTCATCTTATCATGAGTGAATGCAGGTACAAGTACACTAACAAACATGGCGCGATGATGAATGGGATGAACGAAGGGAGCACATGCAGAAGGATAGGTTCACCAACAAATGAATGAACGATGCATGCGAAGAGATGTGCTTGTGAACAAATAATCATGCAAAGGTGTGTTTGTGAACAAACGAATGAGAAAATATGCAAGATGTGCTCAAAGATGAACAAATGGATGAACATGCACCTTTTGTGAACAGATGATCCTGTCAAGCCTTACAACATACAAGTAAGGAGCAACATGCCAAAGAAACATCAAGAAAACCAACAACCATCGAAGCCTCCATGTTGTGACACACCATGAACACATCCATCACCCAACAATAGTGCAACTCGACGTACACTCCAACAACAACATGAATGTACCAACATTATCATGTCGAGTCATGTCATGAGTCACGTCGTCCACATCTCTACTATTGTCCATGTTGTTAATCGATGGAATGTAACATGGAAGTCCAAGAGACCCACTTTTTGTACAAAGAATCATGTAAAGTCGAAAAAGTGATGGAAGTCAAACAGTCATGAGGGTAGTCGAATAACCACAAGGGTAAGTTTCACCCTTGGATATAAATACCCCCTCATTTGTACATGAAAAGGACTTTTTACCTCAGCTCCTCCCACATAGCCAAGAGAGTCTGTAGTATTTCCTTTGAGGAGTAAGTAGTGGCTCCAATGCCCCTCACATGGGGTTAGTGATGTATGGTGTAACGATGTATCTTGGAACTTTCACTTAATTCAGAATCCTGCTAACAGGCCAACACGTTTTGACACATGTATTGTAACTATTCTAAGACTAATATTTAACACTTATGATGCATGTTGCTTTAACCTGTGTTCTACATTTGAAATATTTCACTTGTTGTAATACATAATCTATTAATGGAAATGTGTTCTATATGCTGTTAATGTTGTCTCGCCCATGTAGACTACTCTCCCAGACATCAGACAAATCTTTCACATAAAACTTTCTATAGCAACCGTTATACTCCTACGGACTAATCCACTGAGTGTTATACATGTAATCTTCCATTGTGTGTTGTGACTACCACATCCGTGTGGATTGTATACTGGAAGCTGTGCATGTACTGTCGTGTTGTGTGTTCCTAGCAGAGTTGGGACTTCTCCCAATCGACTTGGGACTCACTCCCACCCTCTCCCTCTACAGTGAAATAACCATTGACACAAGTGACACTTGCACTCACCATGCACGCGAACCTCACTTCTCGAAGGCATAGTAGACCACTCTCCTATGCTGACAAGCAAGAGCTGAGGCAAATCCTTAAGATAATGGCAACCGGGCCATCATACTGGATGGGACTCCCACACCAAATGATGTGAGGTCTAGTTGGGACTTCATACCGGGGTGATCCCCTAAATGTTGGCAGATCCAATACCGTCAATAGAGTGGTTCAATCCTATCATGTTCAATGAGTCCATAATTGTTTGATGATTTTACGAGTCCAACAAAGGTGTAACTCATATCTTTTTTTCATGCTTAGAGAGTTTGAAAAAGAGGCAAAAAAGAAAACTCCAAATGTTTATTTTCGTTAATTTTCTCTCGAGTCGGAAAAGGCAGAAAACGATACTCAAGAGAACCTCCTATCCATATTTGACTAAGGTATTCCTTTTTTGTAAATATTCTATCCAAGTCTAGAAAAAGGTTAAACTTATACTAGGCATACATATTTTCATTTACTATAACGAGTTTGAAAAGAAAAGTGCTTGAAAATCATTTCGTGTTTAGGGGGTCTAGAAAGAGCTGAAAGAGGACTCGAAGGGTTTCCTTTTTCATGAGTTTACAGAGCCCGAAAAAGTGATAAAATTATGCTCCATTTTAGAAATCACATGTTTCAACTAAAAAATGTTAGTAAATCCTTTAAACAATTGTTAACCTGCTCAAAACAACACCAAAAGATTAAAAATATATGATACATGGTAAAATTAGGTCAAAATTAGGTTAAAATAATAAAATATAATAAAATAATGATAACAATGACCATAAATAAATGAATAGTAATTTATTTTTTACCTCTTGGTGAGTGAACTCTGAGTGCTTCCCCCCCCCGGGAACTTCAGCAGCTAATTGCAACCAAGCTGATGGACTATTTTGAGTATCGTTAGTTCGAGGCTGGAGATCTTACCTTTCTTTTTCTTTTCATGGTTTCCCTCTTTTATTTCACACATAATTTTATGAGCTTTGAGTGCTTTGGGGATTTAGAATTGCACCCTAGCTCCAATACACCCTTGCAATGTCGAAAGGTGCACTGGGTCAGGAATATTATAACTAGGAAGAGTGCTTTAGCGCACCTCCTAGAGGATGGGGGGTGTGCTGCAGGTAATCATAAAATACCTCTGAACTTCCATTATCTTTCATATTAAAATGTATTTATTCTTTGAATTCTATCTCATCAATCATATTGATATGCATAAATAAAATAAAATTATAATATTAATATAGTTGCTACTATAGATAATCCTTGATTTATTATACCATATTTCTTTCCATATTTAAAATATTTTAACTTAATAATGTTTTATAAATATTCAAACAAAAAAAAATTGATTTTATGAAACAAAATATATTAATCTTGGTACGACATCCATATTTGCATTTAGAAAAATAAATAAAATATACCCGTACTATGTTGACATTTTCATTTATGAAAATAAATCATCAGATAAGGATTTTTGAAAGTGATATTTCTAAGACTGCATTCCGGACACGTTTTGGACATTATGAATTTACAGTTCTTACATCTGGTACAATGCTCTTTCCTCCTTTAGCAGGGTGCACTGGGCACAATTGAAAAAAGGGTTTAATGATTTCCACTCAAACTTTTTCATGAGATTTGTTCTAAAGATTCTTCTTGCTGTATTGTTGTTGGAAATAATACTAAGAGGAGGGATGAATGAGTATTATCAGATCAATAATTTTTTTCTCAAACAGATTTATATATGCTACATCAGTGAAGTGAACTAGCGTGTACATGCAATTGTGATTAGAGACACCAATGTATATCTAGAGAACTTGTGATTTAAACAACTTATCATGTGTTGATCTTAAACTAGTACATCAATAACTTATTAGACAGTGCAATAAAAGCAGAATAAAGCATCACACATAAGCAACACAAATGAACACCAAGATTTAAGGTAGAAACCCAATGTGGGTGAAAACCACCTACTACTGTCATCTCTGTCTTCTTTTAATAATACAAAAATCTGTTTACAATCTTGTACTAGTGTAGACTCATACCAGTACGTAGGCTTCTACCTACAGAAGGTTACAACCTTCTTTCATTCTCTAGCTTCTACTGGAAGGGAGCTACAACCCCCTAGCTCTTGTACTAGCCAATATGTTTACTAGTACGTAGGTGCTAGCCTATAGAAAACTCCACTCTTCCACCAGGGACCACGTTTCATGAAATTTTAGACAGCATGCTCCTGGAACATATCAAGACATATGAAGACCTTGACTCATCAGTAACCCTTCAGAAATTTAGAAACTCAAACTTCATCAACTAACATGCAATTAATTTGAAACAATTAGATCAATGTCACCAGAACACTGTGTTAAACCTAGAAACCTACATCATCATTCAAAACCAGCTGTAACCTCAGAAACCATGCATCGGACTGTATATGCTACTTGGTTGTACCCAAACTACATGTATATGCTACTTCCTTTAATCAAACCTGTGTATACCTCTAAAGCTACTCCAAACATAAATTTTTTAATTAAGTTTGTACCAACCAACAATATACTGAACATCTACTGTCAACTTACAGAGCTTTACATAGACAACAACTAAGATCACTTCTTCTCACTTATACAATCAATATATCAAATATAAAACTCCTTATTCATTCAATTTTACATTCAGATCTAAGAAGACTTCATTGACAGACAACATTAAAAACATCAGCGCTAATCTAATAGATCAGTCATCCTTGACCATCAAGCTTTTCTTTTGCATACGCTACTTGGAAGAGTCGAACCAGCGTGTATACGCACCTTCACCAAAGCGAACCAGCGTAGATATCTTCAAATACTTACTTCATAACTTCGTTGCACCTCTGGACTTCAGACATACCCAAATCAGAACATTTACAGTGTAAATCATGCATTAACATTCAGATCTAGACTATCCATGATCAAACCATATAATAATAATTCATTTTAGGTGTCATGATCTTGATCCATCATTAGATCTCATCCCCATCAACCTCTAAGGTTCATCCTTAGTTTAGATCAAGCAAAGCACCACAAACCCATAGCATGCACATTTGCTTTTGATCTCACTCTTCATATGATATTCATTACTTATGTATGTTGGCCTAATGATCTTCTCCTCCTTATATAGTTTTAGGCCTTTCTCAGTACCTTGGACCAAAACCACTTAGGACCAATACCTTGGATCAAATACCTAGCGTCAATACCTTAGAACAAATACCTCAAACCAAATACCTTGGATTAATACCATGGACCAAAATACCTTGCTTTTCCAACATGTACGCACTTTTACTCCAGTGAAAGTGTGTGTATATGTATACACTCCTTCTGTTCTGTTAACCCACATGTATGCGGTGTTTAGACAAGGTGAACCAATGTATACTACTTAAATTACTCTCTTTCTTCAATCTCTGGAGTCTGATCTATGATCCTTTGCTGTTAACCTGCTGCACTGTGAACTGTCATCTCAGTGAGTTACCATGTTCCTTCTGAAATGTTTCCTTTGAACTGCCCTTCATTTTGTCACATCTGTAAAGACAACTGCCATGCATTCTGTCACTTCTAATATCTCTCCTCTAGATTCATTTAGTTATGTAGATTCATCTAGTTACCATATACAAGTGAGTTGTTCTACTACAAGTGGGTTTCCATCAAGTACAACACATACATCATAATGCCAACAATCTCCCCCTTTCCATGTTGGTGTTGATTACTCCAAGTTGTAGAAACTATTAGAGATAACAACCAACACCAAAAATACTCTCCCCCTTTGACATCAAGGGCAAAGGGCAGACTAAGATATTCTCCCCCTTTGATATCAAGGGAAAAGGGGTGACCAAAGTGAAGGATTTCATATCTGAACAACTGAATATAAACATTGATCATGCTCCCCCTAGGCACATGTTGAATTTGCTGATGCTATGATGCACTAAACCATCCATGCTCCCCCTAAGCACATGCATAGTTTGCAAAAATATTTTCCAAAAGAATAACATGACTCTATAACTCACCTATGTGAGTTTGACCTTCCTATCACCAATGACTCATACATACATAAATCTCCTAATCAAGTAGGGATATACCAAATTTGACTCATCCACCCAACCAAGTGGGGATATATCAATTGTTTATACATGACATAAATACAATAAATATTACATCATCCATCCCACACAAAGTAGGGATACAAATTACATTATTTGTCCAATAGGACTCATTCAAATGTATGATAAGTCATATCACACCGTAGACTTTTACATGACTTAAGCAATAAATGGTATCAATATCTAAAGACATAGCTAGACTCAGCAACCATAATGAAAACAATGGAGAATGCATGTGAAGGCTAATGCTCCCCCTTAACCTGTGTTACTTGTGCACTGTTAACAAGTCATTAATCAAGGCATCTTTGTCAGTGTGATAATAATTAACGAACAAAACATATCATTAGTCTGTAATAATCAACACTAGATAGAGCACCCATATCAAAGTCTGACCCACTATTTTTCTTGTCAGAAAAAGATATACGCTTCTTCAGCCACAGAAACCCACGTGTATACACGACTATACTTCATGAAACCTGCGTATAATAACCTTCCTCTAAAAAACTGGATTTAACAATAGGATGATGCAACAACTATTCCCAACTTTTGTCTAAGATATTCAAATGTTTCTCTGGGCAGTGGTTTAGTGAATATATCAACAACCTATTCTTTGGAGGGGACATACTCCAATTTGACCTTTTGTTGAAGCACTTGTTCTCATAAAGAATGGTACTTGATGGGTATGTGCTTGGTCTTGGAGTGCATGACTAGATTCTTTGAAATACTGATGGCACTTGTATTATCACATAGAATGGATATGGGTGGAGTACATGTGATCTGAATGTATTGCAAAGTTTGCATCATCCAAAGTAGTTGTGTGCAGCAAGATGCAACAACCGCATATTCTGCTTCAATTGTAGATAAAGAAATTGAACTTTGTTTCTTGCTGAACCAAGACGCTAACCTGGAACCCATAAGGAATTCACCACCACTACTTCTTTTTCTATCATCAACACTTCCTGCCCAATTTGCATTTGTATATGCATGAAGAGTAAGATTTGCATCTCTAGGATACCATAGTCCAAATCCCTGAGTTCCTTCAATATATTTGAAAATTCTTTTAGCTGCCTGAAGGTGTGATTCCTTTGGATTTGCTTGGAATCTTCCAACTATTCCTACTGCATGCATTATGTTAGGTCGGGTACCTTTCAGATAAAGTAGACTACCAATCATGGATCTGTAAGTTGGTTGATGTACTGTTGCTGATTCATCATTTGAGCTGAGATTGCATCCTATTACCATCGGAGTACATACCGGTTTAGAATATTCCATTCCGTACTTTTTTCAAGATCTGCTTGAGATATTTGGTTTGTGAAAGAAAAATACCATCTTTAGTTTGTTGAACTTGTAGACCAAGAAAATAGGTAAGTTCACCAAGCAAGGAAAATTCAAATTCTTGCTGCATTACTGAAGCAAAATTCTGAGTCATGGATTCTTCATTTCTACCAAAAATGATATCATCAACAAAAACAATAATAATTAGTAATTTATCATTTTCAATCTTTGTATATAAATTTCTATCTACAGAACCTTTTGTAAAACATTGTTGTTGTATATATCCACCAAGGTGGTAATACCAAGCCTTTGGAGCCTATTTCAGACCATAGAGAGCCTTTTTGAGTTTGCATACAAGTTTTGCATCACTTCCAAGAATTAATCCTTCTGGTTGTTCAATATAAACTTCTTCTTCTAAATCTCCATTAAGGAAGGCTGATTTTACATCCATTTGGTATACTTTGAATTTTTGAAAACTGGAAAGAGCATGAAACATTCTTATGGCTTCAAGTCTAGCAACAGGTGCAAAAGTTTCTTCAAAATATTTACCTTCTTTTTGAGCATACCCTTTATAAACAAGTCTGGCCTTGTTTCTAATGACTTCTCCATTTTCATTTAGCTTGTTCTTGAATATCCATTTAGTTCCTATAATATTTTTATCATGAGGTCTAGGAACTAATTCCCAAGTGTCATTTTTTTCAATTTTCTCAAGTTCTTCATCCATGGCCTTGACCCAACATTCATATTTGCATGCTTCATTTACATTTTGAGGTTCGGTGGAGGATAGTAATGCTAGATAGCTTGAGGTCCCTGTAATAGTTCTTATTTTCTGTACACCAGCCTCCTTTTCTCCTAAAATTTGAGTTTCTTGATGATTTTTTTGAACATACTATTATCACTCCAGGAAACTCTCCTAGGTTGTAGCTCAGAGATGCCTGGTAACATATAATATTCAATATTGTTCTCTCAACTATTGGAATAAATAATGGTTTGGATCAAGCTAGATAACCACTTTGACTCTGTTATTACTCAAGACATGCATGAACACCCTTAGCCTACAAGGCTTTAGACCACCAATGCTCAATAGTTTGTAGATTAGGTGAATGAATGGAGAATACTAACCATACTAGCAGATACATACATTAACATATGATGGCCAACTACAAAAGGTAAATGAAAATTTCAAATCTAATACATCAATGCAGAGATAAGATGACAGTTATCTGGCATTGGACACAAAAGAAACCTGAATGACATGTTCAAGTGCAAGCATAGAACAGAAGAGAAACTGGAATATTGAACATATGATAGCAAAAGAAGCTTGTATTACTGATTAATGAAGATGAGAAGCTTGAGTAGCAAAGTCTCTATAGTCTCCAAAAGTTGAACCCTAATTACATCTTACTTTCAACTGTTTATAGCTCTTTACAATGCTCTCGATATTTTTAGGGCTTGAGGTGCCTTAATCTATCCCCACTGTCTTTAACTGCTTGGTTGCGTACAAGGACACAATTCCCTTTCCATTATGAAAATGGTAATTAATTCTAGTACAGTGCTACCCTGTTAGGTGGCTTGCTTGATTGTGCCAGTGAGGCTCCATGACTATTTAATTCTGTTTGCTTGTATCGTGCTGCATCCTTTCTCTTTCAGCCATACCTTCAGTTAATTCAGTTCAACGGCCTGACTGTCACAATACTGACAAAGTCAACCACCTTCCTCCTTGGGTAACTGATAGGAAGTAGAGTATCAGGTGCATGGGCGGCTGGACATGCAAATTAGGAAGAATAGGGTAATGGTAGGATGGAGGAGGATGAATGCGTAGCTATTGGATGAATTACATCAGACGGAGAGAGTAATGGTGGGGTGGCAAAGGAAAAGCGGAGGCAGTCGTGGATGAGGGCCACTAGATTGGGAGAAATGGATGAAGGAGATCGATTGCATGAGGCTTGCAGTCATGGTGGGAGCAGGTTAAGTCCGAGCCGTTAGATCTCTGGTGGACAGATCTGATGGTAGTCAAGCAGAAGAAATGCTCGGTGAATAACAGTCAGGGGTGTTTTTCTAAGGCGGGAGCGATTTCCATCAGATGGGCATCGAGCAGTTAGTGGTAAGTGTCAAAGCCTACCCGATTCCACTTAGCAGATGACACGTAGCAGTGAAGGAGAGAGAAAAATTGCCTTTATCAGGCGAGCATTCCTCTCGCTAGTTTCTCGCGCAATATGAGCGACATCCGTTAGATCTAGAGGGAGTGATCTAACGATGGAGATTGATTAAGCATGTTTCATTGATCGGGTGAAACTTGGGCTTTCGGATCACCGGTGGGGGGGGTGATCGATGGTAGAGGGAATACGGAGGTACGGGATGTCCTCGAGAAATGTACAGAGGGCGCGTATGGACGGAAAGGTAAGCTCTTTGGGGGTTAATTTAGTTAAGGTTAAGGTGGAAGAGGGTTTTGGTATGAAGTGAGGGTCGGGTTGAGATATGAGCGGGATAGAATGTAAGTGGAAGAGTGGGGAGAGTGGAGTGATGGACTGTGTGGGGCCCTTTCCAGGATAGCAAAGTAGACCATCTTCTTCGTCTAATCTTCAAACTAGTAGCGTTGCACCTCAGGGCTAACACTGGATCCTTCTGGGGATGAAAGCCTCACTATGAGGTTTCAAGAATTGTAGATCATTGTCTTTCTAGTAAAACCAAAATCAAATCTTCCTCCTAGTGTTCCATTGGGCATGGATTCAATTTTTCATAAAAATAAAAACTGAGACAAAAACATATTTACAAAGCTAAGGCCTTTACAACCTTAAACAAAATAAAGCTTGAGAAAATTCCCATTGATTGGGCCATCGAAAACACTTTCCCCCTCTAGATTGTGAAGCAAAAAGGTGTTGTTTGTGTGGGCCTGAATGATGACAAAAGGTCTTGTCCACAAGGCATCAAATTTTCCATGATTACCCTTCTTCTCCTTGAACGCATCCCACTTGAGGAACCAATCACCAACCTGAAAACTGTCCAACTTTGCCTTTTTATAAAATACTTCCTTGATCTTCTTTTGATGTATTGCAGACTTCTCAGTCAGTTGTTCCCTGATCTGCTGAACTTCAACCAAGTCACTCATCCTCCTTGCCATGGCATTTTCTTCATCTAGCTCCTCTTGCAAGAACTTGGCCACAGGGAGGGTCAATTGGATAGGAAAAACAACCTCAGTACCATACACCATCTTGAATGGAGAGTTCCTTATGGATTTCTTGGTGGTCACTTTGTTAGCCCATAGTGCAAACTTTAGCTTGGAATCCCAGCTCCTTTTGTTGTCTTCTAACAATTTTTTGATTATTCTTACGAGGCTCTTATTTGATGATTCAGCCAAGCCATTGCCTTGAGGATAGTATGAGGTAGAATGCACTAATTGAATGCCCATTGATTCACACAGGTCTACCAATTACTTCACTCTGAAAGCTGCTGGATTATCAGTGACTAGCTTGGTTGGGAAACCAAATCTAGTGAAAATATTCTCGGTTATGAACTTCATGACAATCTGGTGATCAACGTTCTTAGTGGGTATAGCTTCAATCCATTTGGTAAAATAGTCAATGTTTACTAAAATCCACCTGTGCTGGCCACTAGAATGTGGATTGATCTCCCCTATGAAATCTAAACCCCACTGTTGGAAGGGACCATTGGTGTGTATGGGCTTCAAGGGCAAGGATTTCAGTTGTTGTGTTCCTGTAAACCTCTACATTTGTCACAAGATTTCACAAATAAAAAAAATCAGAGAACAGAGCAGGCCAATAATACCCAACCCTCAGGATCTTTTGGGCTGTGGTTTTCCAATAATGAAGCCCTCCACAGATGCTAGAATGAAACTGGTGCATAACTTCCACAGATTGTTCTTTGTCTAGACATCTCAAGAGGATCCCAAATGGGTCCCTCCAATAAAGTAGGTTCTTATTAATACAAAACTTAGCTGATCTGAGCTTAGTGGTCTTAGCCTGACCTGAGCTAAGCCTTGGAGGGACTTCTAGCTTTAATAAGAAATGAACTATACTGGAATACCACTCACAAGTCACCAAATTCTCAGTCAAACACTGGTTCTGTTCATGCTTTGCTGCTGCTTCCTCTATTTGTTCTCCATTTGAATTTAAGCTCATGCAATTTATGTCTAGTAGATTGCAATTTTCCTGAACCATAAGCTTAGCCAAGCCTTGGGCTTTGACAAGCTTGGTGGGCTTCACCTCAATATCCAATTCTATGAGTTTTGCAATCCATTTGGCTCTTCTTCCATCAACATATGGCTGGGTTAGGACATCCTTTACTGAAGCAAAAGGCACATAAGCAACCACCTTGGAATGCAGAATGTAAATTTGGAATGCCTTTAAGGACTTTATAAGAGCATATGCCTGTTTTTTAATAAGGTCATACCTTAATTCAACATCCCTCAATGTTTTGTTGAAGAAGGCCACTGAGTGCTCTACATCTTCACCATTTTTTTGCAAAAAGACCACTGCAAGTGTATCATAAGAGGCAAAAGAGAAGATATAGAACTCCTTGGTGTAGTCTGGGCTGATTAAAGTGGGAGCTTCCATGATAGCTCTTTTGATGGCTTCAAAAAATCTTCTTGCAACCTTTGTCCATTTTATCTCTGGCCCCTTTTTTAGCATGGAAGTGATGTGCTTCACTAGCTCTGCAAAGTTTGGAATAAATCTCCTTACAAATTTAATTCTACCTAGAAAGGATTGAATGTCCCTTTTTGACCTTGGGATGGACAATGTTTATATTGCTTGAACTCTTTCTGGATCAATTTTGACACCTGCAGCAGAAACAACATGCCCTAAAAGCTTTCCTTCTTCAAGAGAAAAATGTGACTTCTATGGATTTACTGAAATTCCAAACCTCCTACACTTTAGGAACACCTTCCTCAAATGCTGTAAATGATCCTTGTGACTATTGGAGAAAACTGTTAGATCATCAAGATAAATAAGGACAAACTTGTCCTTCTCTCCCACGAAGGCTATGTCCACGACCCTCTAAAAAGTAGCCCCAACGTTCATCAGTCCAAAAGGTATCTCAGAGTACATGAAAGTGCCCCAAGGAGTAGTGAATGCAGCCTTTTCTTGGTTTTCTAGGTGTACGACAATATGATTGTAGCCTGAAAAGCCATCCAAGAAAGACATGATTCTAGCCCCTGAAACTTTTTGCGGCAAATGTTCCATCTTGGGCAGGGGGTAGTTGTCTTTCTTAGAGCACTTGTTCATATTCCTGAAATCAACACAAAGCCTGATTTCTCCATTCTTCTTCCTCACTATCACAAGGTTGGCTATCCATTTCGAGTACATTAGGGGAACTATGATTTTGGAATTTAGCAACTTCTTGATCTCCTTTTCAATCAAAGGTAACAAGAGACGGTTAATCGGCCTCAATTTCTGTTTCAAGGGGATGGTGTTCTTCTCCAGTGGAATCTTGTGCTAAATAGTGCTGGTGTCATAGGTTTTAAGGTCGTTGTATTCCCAAGCGAAGACATCAACAAATTGTTTCATCAGGGTGCAATGCTCAGAGCTTTGGGCAGAGGACAGGTGAGTGGACAAATTGATATATTTTAGATGGGCTGGACTCCCTATATTATGTTCCTAAACTGTAGACTCACTTTCCATTTTGGTAGGCTTATACTATACATCTTTATGGTCAAACAACCTCTCTAGGGGCACCAACACTTTGGGCATATGATTACTAGGCAGCTGCACAATACTATCCTGGCCAATTTTGTCTCTCAGCTTGGACTGGTTACATTCCTCAATGGCTTCATTCTCTTGGTAAATTTTCATTTTAGAGAATTCATCAATGACCTGTAGAAACCTATTGACTTGATTATCATCTTCAAAAACTTTCCAGTACTTGACATTGTCAGGCAAGGACGGTCTATATTTCAGTTGGAATTCATAAGTCAACTTAGGAGGCAAAGGAGGGATAAAAGTGCTCACAGACACAACAAGGGAATCATCAAGTTGATTCTTAGCTCTAGGGATGTACGGAATACTAAAGCTATTGAAAGAATCCTTGAGCTTCCATACCTCATCTCTATATGCCTTCAGCCTGGGGTGTATTGCTTGGAATGTCTTGTTCACCTGTTGGAATCAGATATGCATCTTCAAATACTTTCAGATTTTTGATGCCCATTTCTTTAGCAGCGTTTAGGCCTAACATCAGGGCTTCGTATTCTACTATGTTATTGGTGACCTGAAAGGTTAACTTGAAAGATAGATGTATGTATTCTTGTGTGCCTTCTGGAACACGGACACAGGTGGTGCATGGTTGTAGTTCTTGGGAGATACAAGAACTACACCTCCTCCTGGAGCTTCCTTAGAGCAAGCTCCATCAAAGAAAATATCCCAGATTTGTGGGCCTTCCTCCTCTTTGATATGACAAACCAGCTTTCTAAGCTGCATGGAGGCCAACTATGATTTTTCTACTTGAAGAATACAAGACCCAAAATTAGTATCAAGAACATAGATGGGATGATTAGTAGGATTCCTTTCATTGCTAATGATATAAACCAACTGAGCCTTTCTGTATAATCTCCTACTTTCACCTCCAAAGACTGGGATGGTGGCATAAGACAGGTCATTCTGCAATGTTCCACCTAATATTTTAATCCATCCTCTGGAAAGTAACATGCCAAACTCGGGGTGGGGGGGACATATGCTACCACAATATCCATCATCATGCTCTTCATGGGCAGCGAAGTCAAGGTGATGGCTAAGTCTTTGATCAACCCCAAACATTTCACCTTTCTAGAGTCAAAAGAAAACAAGTCATGATATGGCCTAGTGATGTCCGGGCCCAACTCTTCCATGACAGCCTTGGGCATTAGATTATGGTTGGCACTCATGTCCAAAAGAAAATTGTGAAGGATTTTGTCATGAATAGTCAAGGAGACATAGAATGATGGGGAATTGTCATCCGAATGCTCAATCATTGGGCTAAGGACAATGGCCAGTTTGTCATCTTGCAAATTCACATAGTCATTGGGTGCCTGTGTGGTTTTAAGCTCAAGGGCCTCAAGGATGGATCTCTTAAAGGATTCATTCTTAACTAGTTTCATTAGAGGTATAGATATTTTCATCTTTTAGATTTCTAGTTCAAAACTGAAAGGATAAGGGAACTTATCAGGGCCTCATACCTCTAGAGTTGGAGCTTTGAGAATGATGGGATCAGTTGTTGGTCATTTTTTCTTATTATTTTGTTGCATTGTGGGGACAATAGCCCTCTGAATAGCAGTTTGTTGGGTAGTATTCACCTTGGACCTTATATTGTATCTTTGTTGGTCATCAATTTGCAGATTAGCCCCACCATCCCACTCTTAGTTGTTTTGGTCTTTGGATAGTGACTCTTCATATGCAACTAGGGTCAAAAAATAGGTGCTACCCTTGTCTTCTAAACAATGGATTTCATCGTCTTCCTCATATTGATCATCATCCATGACTACATTTTGTAAGGGGGTCTTCATCCTTGGTCTTCATTTGCATCTTTGTTTCTTTGAGGAACCTACAACTGCTCATTAGCTCTTCTGTATGGGTTCGGATTTCTAAAAGCAAAGGCATTAGGATCTCTTCCTTTCCTAGAGTGTTGTTCCATCTTTAGCTTAGAGATTTCAGAGGTTAATGGTTCTATTATCTTGGTCATCTTATCTAGCTTGGGATCTGAAGATGATGAAGATTCACCCCTCTATCTCCTTCGATCAACATGTTCCTTGAGTTTCTCTGTAGCCATGATATTGGATTCTACCTCCAAGGCTACATCCTGCATCTCAGCCAAAGTGCCACATCTTCTCTCTCTCAATAGTAGATAGAAGTCAGAATCAAAAGCATTGGCATAGGTGAGTTTAGTAGAGGTAGGGGTGGGTTTCACTTTGGCTGGTATCTTGCTGTACATGCGATTAAACCTTTTATTGAAATCAGATAGTGAATCATAATTTTCCCTTTTCAGGTTCCCAAACTCACTATGGTAGTAGAGAAGATCTTTCTTATCCCCCCAATGCTTTAAGAATACATCATCCAAAGCTTCAATATTTGTTATAGACCTCAGGGTCAATTCTTTGAACCATTTTCTAGCCTCTCCATCTAGGCTTTGGAAAAATACTCTCATCCATACATCATCTTCACTAATGTCTAGATTATTAGCATAGCTATAGAATGATTCAAGATGTTTTTCAGCTGTAACTCCTTCTGTCCCAATAAAATTAGGCATGTATTTATGATATTCTCTAGTAGGCATGGCATTCAAAGGAACGGACAATACTAGAGGTCCATACCTAGCAGCTATGATTCTCTCCATTTTGGTGGGTGCTTGTGGACCTGCCATAGCTGTGGTGGCTAGAAGGGTACTGAAAGTTTGAATGACAGAGGGCTGAGGGGTGACTGATAAGACTAAAGGAATATGATGGGTAGGAGGTGAGGCTCCCTTTGAGATTACAACAAAAGGAGAACCTAAAGAATCAAGAGCTTTATGTATCTTTGAGATTTTTCCTTCACTACTAGTATTAGATACTATACTCTCAAAATGTATTCGTTCTATTGCAGGATTTTCTTGAAGATATATAGAACATTGTTTAGGTTTAACTGAACCTGATGCTCGTCTCTGGAAAGCATTTCTTTCTTTGATGATATTTTCAGGGTCAGGTACTGGGTCAGCTTGTGACTTTTGAGGATTTCTCCGATTATGCCTTCCAAATTGAGCCAGAATTATGGAGTGGAGTCCCCAAGAGGTTCATCCTCTAGTAGAGTCACTAGATAGATTATTACAACCAAAATAGTGTCTAGACATTGTCTATCATCAAAGTTGGATCTATGTCATCTCCTAGGGAAGCCGAGCTTCAATCTCCTCTCCCCAGCAACAACGCCAATTATGTTATCACTCCAGGAAACTCTCCTAGGTTGCAACTTGGAGATGCCTGGTAACATATAATCTTCAATATTATTCTCTGAACTATTGGAATAAATGATGGTTTGGATCAAGCCAAATAACCACTTTGACTCTGTTATTACTCAAGACATGCATGAACACCCTAAGCCTACAAGGCTTTAGACCACCAATGCTCTATAGTTTGCAGATTAGGTGAATGAATGGAGAATATTAACCATACCAGCAGATACATACATAAACATATGATGGCTAGCTATAGAAAGTAAATGAAACTTGCAAATATAATACATCAACGCAGAGATAAGATGACAGATATTTGGCATTGGACACAAAAGAAACCTAAATGGCATGTTCAAGTGCAAGCTTAAAACAAAAGAGAAATTAAAATATTGAACATATGCAGCAAAAGAATATTGTATTATTGATGAATGAATATGAGAATCTTGAGTAGCAAAGTCTCTATAGTCTCTAGAAGTTGAACCCCGATTACATCTTACTTTTAGCTCTTTAGAGCTCTTTACAATGCTCTCGAGCTTTTTAGGGCTTGAGGTGCCTTAATCTATCCCCACTGTCTTTAACTGCTTGGTTGCGTACAAGGACCCAATTCCCTTTCCATTACAAAAATGGTAATTAATTCTGGTACAACACTGCCTTGTTAGGTGGCTAGCTTGATTATGCCAGTGAGGCTCCATGACTGTTTAATTATGTTTGCTTGTATCATGCTATGCCCTTTCTCTTTCGGCCATACCTTTAGTTAATTTAGTTCAGCGGCCTGACTGTCACAATAATGACAGAGTCAACCACCTTCCTACTCGAGTAATTGATAGGAAGTAGAATATGAGGTGCATGGGTAGCTGGACGTGCAAATCAGGAAGAACAGGGTAATGGTAGGATGGCAGAGCATGAGTAGGTAGCTGTTGGATGAATTACATCAGACAGACAGAGTAATGGCACGGTGGCAAAGGACAAGTAGACGTAGTCATGGACAAGGGATGCTAGATCGGGAGAAATGGACGAAGGAGATCAATTGCATGAGGCTTGTAGTCAGGGCAGGAGCAGGTTAAGTCCGAGCCATTAGATCTCGGGTGGACAGATCTGATGGTAGTCAGACAGAAGAAGTGCTCAGCAAATAACAGTCGAGGGCAGTTTTCTAAGGTGGGAGCGGTTTCCATCGGACGGGCATTGGGAATTTAGTGCTAAGTGTTAGAGCCCACCTGATTCCACTTAGCGGATGACACGTAGTAGCAAAGGAGAGAGAAAACCGCCTTTATCGGGCGGGCATTCCTATCACTAGTTGCCCGCGTGATATGAGCGACAACCATTAGATCTAGTGAGAATGATCTAATGGCGGAGATCGATTGAGCATGTTTTGTTGATGGAGTGAAATAGGGGCTGTCAGATCAGCACGGGGGAAGATCGATGGCAGAGGGAATACGGAGGTACAGGATGTCCTCGAGAAATGTGCGTAGGGCATGTATGGACAAAAAGGCAAGCTCTTTGGGGGTTAATTTAGTTAAGGTTAAGGCATAAGAGGATTTTGCTATGAAGTGAGGGTCGGGTTAAGATATGAGCGAGATAGAATGTAAGTGGAAGAGCGGGGAGAGTGGAGTGATGGCCCGTGTGGGGCCCTTTCCAGGACAACAAAGCAGACCATCTTCTTCCTCTAATCTTCAACTAGCAACACTGCACCTTAGGGCTGACACATACCTGGACGGAGTCTTTTCTTCTACCATTATATCTTGTTCTGGTGCTTCATTGGTTTCTTCTTCAATATAATTTCGATTTGATGTGGGACAATAATCCCCATCTTCCTCATTGTCATAATCTTCCGTTGATTTTATCTGTTTTGGATTTCTACATGCTTCATCAACTATAACATCAATGCTTTCAACAATTTTCCCAAGTCTTTTATTATAACATTTATATCCTTTACTTCTGGAAGAATAAACAAGAAGAATCCCTTCATCTCCTCTAGGTTCAAGCTTACCAAGTTTTTCATCAGTCCTTTTGATAAAGAATTTGCTTCCAAAAACTTTAAAATATTTTACAGTAGGAGTCTTACCATACCAAACTTCATGTGGAGTTTACGTGCTATTTACCCGAACATTTGCTTTGTTGAGAATAGTTATGAAAACAAATGCAACTTCACCCCAGAAGGTTGCAGGAGTTCCAGATTCATCTAGCATAGCTCGAGCCATTTGTTGAATTGTTCTGTTCATCCTTTCTACCACACCATTTTGCTAAGGAGTTCTTGTGGTGGAGAATTTCCTTTTTGTTCCATGTTGCTCACAAAATTCAAAGAATTCATCCAATATAAATTCCCCTCCTCGATCAAATCTGAGGCATTTGATTTTTCGATCTGATTCATTTTCAACCAAAGCTTTGAAGGCTTGGAACTTTTCAAATGCTTCATCTTTATGCTTTAGAAGACCTATCCAACACATTCTGGAAAAATCATCAATGAACAAAATAAAGTATTCTTCTCCATGAGGTGACTTTTTCCTTGTTGGTCCACATAAATCAGTATGGATAAGTTCAAGAGGCTTACTATCTGACCCTTCCTTTTCCATGAAGTGAACTCTAGTTTTCTTATCGATTTGAGATGGTTTTCATATTGTATTTTCTAGGATGCTGATATCTGGAAGATCACGAACAACCTTGAGTCTGCATGCTTTTCTTATTTGAGAAAAGCTTAGATGTCCCAATCTACTATGCCACAGCCAGTTTTCATCATTTTTTCTTTGATAGCATTGTTCTTGTCCTCCTTTGAGTATGTGTAAGTTGTTTGGAGTTCTTGTACCTTTGATCACGGTCTCTCCTGTATCAAGCTCATGAACAACACATCTGTTTGATCGAAACACTGCTTCATTTCCTTGATCACACATTTGACTCACACTCAACAGGTTATGCTTTAAACCATCTACATACATAACATTTCCAACTTTCACCTTTTCTTTCAAGAAAATAGAACCTTTGCCTTTTATGACAGCTAGAGTTTCATTTCCAAATGAGACGTTCTTTTCTTTTTCTAAGGCATTATATGAGTGAAGTTTCTCTTTGTCACATGTCATATGTTTGGAGCATCCACTGTCGATGTACCACTGATTTTCTTGTCCTTCAGCATACAAGGCAATACCACATCTTTCTATTTGAGATTCTTTCCTTCTCCATATCTTTGGATTTAATGGTGTTTGCTCCTTTTTAGGTGTTTGCCGAAATTTGCTCCTGCATTTAGATTCTTCATAACCAAAGTTGTTACAAATTGAGCATTCTATTTCATTTTCAAGAGGAGAAAAGTTATTATAGGAACTTCTCTTGACCCCTATTACATTCCTTTGATTTCGTGCTTCTCTAGTCATGATGGTTTTGTAAGAAACACATTCAGCAGCTTTGTGCCCAAAATTATGACATAAAGAACATTTCCCATTAAAGAAGTTTCTGCGACTATCGAATCTATTTACCTATTGATTGTAGTTTCTATTGATATTCATCTTTGGAGAAAATTGAGTATGATTTGCCTGAGGTTGGTTGTGGCTTATATTGATATTCATCCTTGGAGAAAATTGAGTATTATTTACCTGGTGATCAGCTTTATGCCTTTGCTAACGATTGTCATACTATTTACTGGTCTTTGTTGCATCAAGATAGCTTTTGGTGGAGGTTGACGGCTTTTGTGATTGAGATGCGTCTTTAGTATATCCAAGACCTATCTTTATCAGAGGAGAACACTGAACTTTGATAATTTCATTTAAAGTTTTTGATCCTTTAGCAAATCTAAGATTAAGAGATTTTGTTTTCTCAAGATCTTTTCTTAGACCCAGAATTTCACATTCTAGTTTTTCATTATGTTTTTCTTTTTCAGCAAGTTGGTATGTCAAGGTATCTATGATCATATTCTTTTATTCTTAACAAATTTTGAGTTTAGAGATTTCTTCATGAAATTTTTCCCTTCTAAAGAATCCCAAAAATCATCATTGTCATAAGCCATGAGAAGTCTATAATCTTGACTAGTTTCATCTTCATCACTATTAGATAAACCATTGCTATCTTCATGAGTATAGTAACTCCTTATATTCACAACTTGTTTCCTATTCCCTTTTGCATATTCCTTTCCTTTTTCATACTTATCTTTATGAGGAAATTTGGTAGCATAATGACAGACTCTACCATAAGCAAAGCATTTGAAAGGTAGCTTACCTCTGAACCTTCTAGAACCCCGTTGAAGCTTCTGACAAAATTTACCTCATCTTCTTCATCTGAAATTTGTCCCGATTCATTGTGTTCTTCCTTTTTTTTTCCTTTTGTTGAAGCTTTAAATGCGGCTTCTCTCATATATGATGGAACTCCTTTTCTCATCTCAAAAGAATTTAGGATTTCATGAAGTTGTGTCATAGTGATATTCTACAGATCTTGTTTTTCTTCTATGGCAGACACTTTTGATTCAAATTTAGCACACAAGGATCTCAAAATTTTCTCAACTAAGGTAACTTCCTTTATTTCTTCACCTAGATTCTTCATACAATTAACAACCTCATCTATACATAAGAAGTAACTAGCTATACTCTCATCACTATGCATCTTAAGAGTTTCATACTGAATTCTTAGAGTTTGAAGCTTAGCTTGTTTTACTTGAGAGTCTCCTTTGTAGCTCTAAATGATTTTGTCCCATATCTCTTTGGCTGATTTGAGCTGCATGACTTTGACAAACTCTGATTGTGACAAACTTGCTAATAAAGTATTGTCAACTTTGGCATTGGTTTCATATTGCTTTTTATCTATCGTGTCTGTAGGAATTGCTGTTGGAAATTTATATCCTTCTTCCACAATTTCACAGACATCTGTTCCAAGAGATTGTAGATAGGTTGTGGTTCTTATTTTCCAATAAACAAAGTTGCTCCCATTGAAGATTGGCAGTCTGATGGATCCCATGCTTTCGTGATTATTCATCTTGATGGATATTCCTTCAAGTGATCAAGCTTCTTCTGAAGGACCTGCTCTGATACCAATTGTTGGAAATAATACTGAGAGGGGGGGTGAATCAGTATTATCAGATCAATAATTTTATTTCTCAAACAGATTTATATACACTACTTCAGTGAAGTGAACTAGGGTGTACATGCAACTGTTATTAGAGAAACCAACATATATCCAGAGAACTTGTGATTTAAACAACTTATCATGTGTTGATCTTAAACTAGTACGTCAGTAACTTATTAGACAATACAGTAAAATCAAAATAAAGCATCACACATAAGCAACACACATGAAAACCAAGATTTAAGGTGGAAACCCAATGCGGGTGAAAACCAGCTACTGTTGTTGTCTCTGTCTTCTTTTAATAATAAGAAAATCTGTTTACAATCTTGTACTAGTGTAGACTCATACCAGTATGTAGGATTCTACTTGCAAAAGGTTACAACCTTCTCTCGTTCTCCAGCTTCTACTAGAAGGGAGCTACAACCCCTTAGCTCTTGTACTAGCCAATATGTTTACTAGTACGTAGGTGCTCGCCTATAGAAAACTCCACTCTTCCACCAGGGACCACGTTTCATGAATTTTCAGACTAGATGCTCCTGGCACATATCAAGACATATGAAGATCTTGACTCATCAATAACCCATAAAAAATTTAGAAACTCAAACTTCATCAACCAACATGCAGTTAATTTGAAACAATCAGATCACTGTCACCAGAACACTGTGTTGAACCTAGAAACCTACATCATCATTCAGAACCAGCTATAGCCTCAGAAATCATGCATCAGTCTATATACGCTATTTGGATGAACCCAAAATGCGTGTATACGCTACTTCTGTTAATCAAACTTGCATATACCTCCAAAGCTACTGCAAACATAAATTTTTGAATTAATTTTGTACCAACCAGCAATATACTAAACATCTACTATCAAATTACAGAGCTTTACACAGGAAAAAACGGAGATCACTTCTTCTCACTTATACAACCAATTTATCAAATATAAAACTCCTTATTCATTCAGTTTTACATTCAGATCTAAGAAGACTTCATTGACAGAAAATAGTAAAAACAACAACATTGATATGATAGATTAGTCATCCTTGATCATCAAGCTTTTCTTTTGCATAGGCTACTTGGAAGAGTTGAACCATCGTGTATACACACCTTCACCAAAGAGAACCAATGTACAGATCTACAAATACTTACTTCATAACTTCGCTGCACCTCCGGACTTCAGACATACCCATATCATAACATTTATAGTGTAAATAATGTGTTAGAATTCAGATCTAAACTATCCATGATCAAACCATAAAATAATGATTCATTTTAGGTCTCATGATCCTGATGCATCATTATATCTCATCCCCATTAACCGCTAAGGTTCATCCTTAGTTCAGATCAAGCAAAGCACCATAAACCCATAACATGCATACTTTCTTGTGATCCCACTCTTCATAAGATATTCATTACTTGGGTACATTGGCATAATGATCTTCTCCTCCTTATATAGTTTTAGCCCTTTCTCAATACCTTGGACCAAAACCACTTAGGACCAATACCTTGAACCAAATACCTAGGGTCAATACCTCGGACCAAATACCTTGGATCAATACCTTGGACCAAAATACCTTAGTTTTCCAACATGTACGCACTTTTCCTCCTGTGAAAGTGCGTGTATATGTATGTGCTCCTTTTCTTCTATTAACCTGTGTGTATATGTTGCCTGGACAAGGTGAACTAGCGTATACTTCTTAAACTACTCTCTTTCTTCAATCTTTGGAGTTTGATCTGTGATCCTTTGTTGTTACCCTACTGCATTGTGAACTGTCATCTGAGTGAGTTGCCATATTCCTTCTGAAATGATTCGTTTAAACTACGCTACATTTTTTCACATCTGTAAACACAACTGTCATGCATTCTGTCACTTTTGATATCTCTCCTCTAGATTCATTTAGTTACATAGATTCATCTAGTTACCATATACAAGTGAGTTGTTATACTACAAGTGGGTTGCCATCAAGTACAACACATACATCATAATGCCAACAATCTCCCTCTTTTGACTTGATGGCAACCATGTTGGTGTTGATTACTAAAAGCTGTAGAAATTGTTAGAGATAACAACCAACACCAAAAATACTCTCCCCCTTTGACATCAAGGGCAAAGGGCAGACCAAGATATTCTCCCCCTTTGATATCAAGGGAAAAGGGGTGATGAAAGTGAAGGCTTTCATATCTGAACAACTAAATATAAACAGTGATCATGCTCCCCCTAGGCACATGCTGAATTAGTTGATGTTGTGATGCACTAAACCATCCATGCTCCCCATGAGGATATGCAAAGTCTAAAAAAATATTTTCCAAAAGAATGATATGACTCTATAGCTCACCTATGTGAGTTTGAACTTCCTATCACCAATGACTCATACATACATCAATCTCCCAACCAAGTGGGGATATACCAAATTTGACTCATCCACCCAACCAAGTGGGGATATACAAAATTTGACTCATCCACCCAACCAAGTGGGGATATACAAATTATTTATACATGACAGAAATACAATAAGTATTACATCATCCATCCCATGCAAATTTGGGATACAAATTACATCATTTGTCCAATAGGACTCATTCAAATGTATGAGAAGTCATAGCACACCCTAGACTTTTACACGACTTAAGCAACAAATGGTATCAATATCTGAAGCCATAGCTGGACTCAAAAACCATAATGCCAACAATGTAGAATGCATGTGAAGGCTAATTCTCCCCTTGAACTTGTGCTTCCTGTGCATTGTTAAAAAGACATTAATCAAGGCATCTCTGTCAGTCTGATAAAAATTAATGAAAAAACATATCATTAGATTGTAATCATCAACATCAAACAGAGCACCCATATCAAAGTCTGATCCACTATTTTTCCTGTCAGAAAAACATATACGCTTCTTCAACCACAGAAACCTGCATGTATACACGACTATACTTCATGAAACCCACATATGATAACCGTCCTCTGAAAAACTAGATTTAACAACAGGATGATGCAGCAACAACTCCCAGATTTTGTCTGAGATATTCAAATGTTTCTCTGGCAGTGGTTTAGTGAATATATCAACATCTTATTCTTTGGAGGGGACAAACTCCAATTTTACTTTTTGTTCAAGCATTTGTTCTCGTAAAAAATGGTACTTGATAGGTATGTGCTTGGTCTTGGAGTGCATGACTGGATTCTTTGAAACACTGATGGCACTTGTATTATCACATAGAATGGAGATGGGTGGAGTACATGTGATTTGAATGTCTTGCAAAGTTTACATCATCCAAAGTAGTTGTGTGTAGCAAGATGCAAAAGCCACATATTCTGCTTTAGCTGTAGATAAAGCAATTGAACTTTGTTTCTTGCTGAACCAAGATACTAACCTGGAACCCATATAGAATGCACCACCACTAGTGCTTTTTCTATCATCAACACTTCCTGCCCAATCTGCATTTGTATATGCTTGAAGAGTAAGATTTGCATCTCTAGGATACCATAGTCCAAAGTTCTAAGTTCCTTGAAGATATTTGAAAATTCTTTTGGCCACCTGAAGGTGTGATTCCTTTGGATTTGCTTGTAATCTGCCAACTATTCCTACTGCATGCATGATGTCAGGTTGGGTACCTATTAGATAAAGCAGACTACCAATCATGGATCCGTAAGTTTGTTGATGTACTACTGTTGATTCATCATTTGAGATGAGATTGCATCCTGTTACCATTGGAGTACATACCAGTTTAGAATCTTCCATTCCGTACTTTTTCAAGATCTGATTGAGATATTTGGTTTGTGAAAGAAAAATACCATCTTTAGTTTGCTGAACTTGTAGACCAAGAAAATAGGTAAGTTCACCAAGCAAGGAAATTTCAAATTCTTGCTACATTACTAAAGAAAAAATCTGACTCATGGATTCTTCATTGCTACCTAAAATGATATCATCAACATAAACAATAATAATTAGAAATTTATCATTTTCAATCTTTATGTATAAATTTCTATCTACGTAACCTTTTTTAAAACCTTGTTGGTGTAGATATTTGTCAAGGTGGTAATACCAAGCCCTTGGAGCCTGTTTCATACCATAGAGATCCTTTTTGAGTCTGCATACAGTTTTGCATTATTTCCAAGAATGAATCCTTCTAGCTGTTCAATATAAACTTATTCTTCTAAATCTCCATTAAGAAAGGCTGATTTTACATCCATTTGGTATACTTTGAATTTCCGAAAACTGGAAAGAGCAAGAAACATTCTTATAGCTTCAAGCCTTGCAACAGGTGCAAAAGTTTCTTCAAAATATATACCTTCTTGTTGAGCATACCCTTTACAAATAAGTCTGGCTTTGTTTCTAATGACTTCTCCATTTTCATTCAGCCTTTTCTTGAATATCCATTTAGTTCCTATAATATTTTTATCATGAGGTCTAGGAACTAATTCCCAAGTGTTACTTTTTTCAATTTGCTCAAGTTCTTCATCCATGGCCTTGACCCAACATTCATCTTTGCATGCTTCATTTACATTTTGAGGTACGGTGGAGGATAGTAATGCTAGATAGCTTGAGGTCTCTGTAATAGTTCCTCTTGTTTGTACACCAGCCTCCTTTTCTTCGAAAATTTGAGTTTCTAGATTATTTTTTTGAACATACATGGACAGAGTCTTTTTTTATACCATCATATCTTCTTCTATTACTTCATTGTTTTCTTCTTCAATATAATTTTGATTTGATGTGGGAAAGTAATCCCCATCTTCCTCATTTTAATAATATTTTTTTGATTTTATCTATTTTGGATTTCTGCATGCTTCATAAACACCAAGATTTAAGGTGGAAACCCAATGCGATAAAAAACCACCTGTTGTTGTCATCTCTGTCTTCTTTTAATAATAAGAAAATTTGTTTACAATATTGTACTGGTGCAGACTCATACCAGTATGCAGGCACCAACCTAGAGAAGGCTACAACCTTCTCTTGTTTTCCAGCTTCTAATAGAAGGGAGCTGCAACCCCCTAGCTCTTGTACTAGCCAATGTGTTTACTGGTATGTAGGCACCAACCTATAGAAGTCTACGACCTTCTCTCTTCTTCCAAGGACCACATTTCATAAATTTTCAAACTGGATGCTCATGGCACACAACAATACACATGAAGGCCTTGTTTCATCAAATTTTGATACTAGACCCATCAGGACTTTCAAACTCCATCAACAAAATAATCAGTTAATCTGAACAGTCAGATCACTATCACCAGAACACCGTGCTAAACCCAGAAACCTGCATCATCATTCAGAATTAGCTGTAACCTCAAAAATCATACATCAGAATGTATACGCTACTTTACTGAACCCAACCTTCATGTATACACTACTTCCTTTATTCAAATCTACGTATACCTTCAAAACTACTGAAACATAAAACTTATGAATCAAGTATGTACCAACCAGCAATATAATGAACATCTACTATCAATTTACAGAACTTTACACAGGCAGTAGCATAGATCACCCTTCTCACTTATACAATCAATCAATCAGATATCAAACTCCTTATGCATTCAGGTCTACATTCAAATCAAAGAAGACTTCATTGACAAATAACAATAAAACAACATGAGTGATCAGATAAGTAAGTCATATCTTAAAGAATAGGCTTTTCCTTTGTATACACTACTTGGAAGAGTAGAACCTGCGTGTACACATGCTTTTACCGAGACGAACCAACATATAGATATGCAAATAGTAACTCATAACTTCGCTGCTATTCTGGACTTCAGATAAATCTAGATCATGACATTTAAAGAATAAAATAGGTGTACACAATCAGATATGGCCCAACCAATATCAGATCATTCAATGATAAGTCATTTCAGGTCTCATGATCCTAATCCAACATTGAATTCAAGGTGCACAAAATATTTCAGATCAAATCACAAACATATCCCTTGCAACATAAAATATATGCCAGATAGAAGTATTCCTTAGGAACCCTTTTCACTTGTACACCCTAGCCTTATGATCTTCTCCTCCTTATATAATTTTAGGCCTTTATCAGTACCTCAGAGAGAAACCACTTAGGACCCGTGGTATTCTTGGACAGGATCAAATAGTCATTACTCTGCTCAATATTGTGGGTTAATACCATGGTATTGACCCCTGGTATTGTCTCCTTTTGAATTTCCTTGATTTTCCAACATATATGCACTTTTCTTCTTGTGAAGGTGCATGTATACGTATACGCTCTTTTTGTTCTGTGAACCAGCGTGTATATGTTGTTTTGACTAAGTGGACTTGTGTATACATCTTAAAATACTTTTCACCATCCTTTACCTTCCACTTATTCATTCTGATTAGTAGACTTTAGTTCCATCTTCCTGTTCTTCTGTACCAATGCCCTGTTACATCTGAATGGACCTGTTACACTATGGGTTGCCTTTTATCAAATTGAACTAACCTATGAGTGAGTTTCCATCAAGGAAAACACTTGTGTCATAATTCCAACATTCTCCCCCTTTGGACTTGATGGAAACCATGCTAGTGTTGATTACTGCAAGCTATAGAAATTGTTAGAGATAACAAGCAACACCAAAATAAACTTCCCCTTTGACATCAAGGGCAAAGGGCGAATCAAGCTACTCTCCCCCTTTGATATACATTATGTTGTCCATGCTCCCCCTGAGTACATGCCAAGTCTGCAGAGATATGTTTCAAAAGAATAATGTGACTCTATAACTCGACTAAGTGAGTATGACCTCCCTATGACCAATGACTCATACATACATCAATCACCCAACCAAGTGGGGATCTAGCAATTGTTTATACATGACAAAAATACAACAATTATTACATCATCCATCCCATGCAAAGTGGGGATACAAATTACATCATATGTCCAATAGGACTCATTCAAATATACACCATGACAGAAGGAGTCATATCCCACCCTAGATCTTTACATGACTTATGCAACAAATGATATAAATATCTGAAGCCATATCTAAACTCAGCAACCATGATGCCAACAATGCAAAATGTGTATATGGGATATTTCTCCCCCTGAACCTGTGCTACCTGTGCATTTTCAACAAGTCATTCATCAAGGCATCTTTGTCAGTTAGATAAAAATCAATGAACAAAGCATATTGTCAAACTGTAATCATCAATATTAGACAAAGTGCCCATATCAGAGTCTGAACCACTATTTTTCTGTCAGAAAAACATATATGCTCCTTCAAATACATAAATCTGCGTGTATACATGACTATACTTCATGAAACCCGCATATAATAATATTCCTTTGAAAACTGGATTTAATAGCAGGATGATGCAGCAACTACTCCCAACTTTTGTCGAGATATTCAAAAGTTTCTCTGGGAAGCGGTTTGGTGAATATATCAGCAACTAGTTCTTTGGAGGGAACATACTCCAACTTAACCTTTTGTTCAAGCACTTGTTCTCATAGAAAATGGTACTTAATGGGTATGTGCTTGGTCTTTGAGTGCATGATAGGATTTTTCAAAATACTGATGGCACTTGTATTATCACATAGAATGGAAATGGGTGGAGTACATGTGATTTGAATGTCTTGCAATGTTTGCATCATCCAAAGTATTTGTGTGTAGCAAGATGCAGTAGCCACATATTCTGTTTCAAAGGTAGATAAGGAAATCGAACTTTGTTTCTTGCTGAACCAAGAAACTAGTCGTGAAACCATATAGAATGCACCTCCACTAGTGTTCTTTTGATCATTGACATTTCCTACCCAATCTGCATGTGTATATGCATGAAGAGTTAGATCTGTATCTTTAGGATACCATAGTCCAAAGTCCTGAGTTCCTTGAAGATATTTGAAAATTCTTTTAACTTCCTGAAGATGTGATTCCTTTGGATTTGGTTGGAACCTTCCAACAATTCCTACTGCATGCATGATATAAATTTTGGTACCTGTTAGATAGAAGATCTCCGATCATAGATCTGTATGTTGGTTGGTTTACTGTTGTTGATTCATCGTTAGAATTGAGACTGCATCCTGTTACCATTGGAGTACATATTGGTTTAGAATCTTCCATTCCTTCTTCAAGATATGCTTGAGATATTTTGTTTATGAAAGGAAAACACCATCTTTTGTTTGTTGTACTTGTTGACAAAGAAAATAAGTAAGTTCACCAAGTAAGGACATTTCAAATTCTTATTGCATTACTGAAGAAAAATTTTGACTCATGGATTCTTCATTGCTACCAAAGATGATATCATCAACATATTAGCAGTTTATCATTTTCAATCTTTGTGTATAAATTACTATCTGCTAAACATTTTTGTGAAACCTTGTTGTTGTAGATATTTGTCAAGGTGGTAATACCAAGCCCTTGGAGCCTGTTTCAGACCATAGAGAGCCTCTTTGAGCTTGCATACGATTTTTGCATCATTTCCAAGAATGAATCCTTCTGGATGTTCAATATAAACTTCTTCTTCTAGATTTCCATTAAGAAAAGCTAATTTTACATCTATTTGATATACTTTGAATTTTTGAAAACTAGAAAGAGCAAGAAACATCCTTATGGCTTGGGGCCTGGCAACAGGTACAAAAGTTTCATCAAAATCTATATCTTCTTGTTGAGCATACCCTTTACAAACAAGTCTTTCCTTATTTCTAATAACTTCTCCATTTTCATTCAGATCGTTCTTAAATATCCATTTTGTTCCTATAACATTTTTATCATGAGGTCTAGGAGGTAATTCCCAAGTATCATTTTTTTCAATTTGGTCAATTTCTTCATCCATGGCCTTGACGCAACATTCATCTTTGCAGAATTCATTTACATTTTGAGGTTCTGTGGAGGATAGTAACGCTAGATAACTTGAGGTCCCTGTAAGAGTTCTTCTTGTCTGTACTCCAAACCATTTTTCTCCTAGAGTTTTAGATTCTTGATGGTTCTTCTGAACATACCTGGATGGAGTCTTCTCCATGTCTGTCGTATCTTCTTATATTGCTTCATTGGTTTCTTCTTCTATATAATTTTGATTTGATGCGGGAGAGAATTCCCCATCTTCCTCATTGTCATATTCCTCTGTTGATTTCATTTGTTTCGTATTTCTGCGTGCTTCATCAATTACAACATCAATGCTTTCAACAATTTCCTAAAGTCTTTTGTTATAACTTTTGTATCCTTTACTTTTGGATGAATAACCAAGAAGAATTCCTTCATCTGCTCTAGGTTCAAAAGTACCAAGTTTTTCATCAGTCCTTTTGATGAAACATTTGCTTCCAAAAACTCTAAAGTATTTTATAGTAGGAAGCTTACCATACCAAATTTCATATGGAGTTTGATTTATATTTACCCGAACATTCAATTTATTGAGAATAGTCACGACAAAAAATGTAGCTTCACCCCAGAAGGTTGCAGGAGTTCTAGATTTCTCAAGCATCGATTGAGCCATTTGTTGAACTGTTTTGTTCATTCTTTCCACCACACCATTTCGTTGAGGATTTCTTGTGACGGAGAATTGCCTTTTTATTCCATGTTGTTCACAAAAGTCAAAGAATTCATCTGATATCAATTCTCCCCCTCGATCAGATTTGAGACATTTGATTTTTCGATCTGATTCATTTTCTACTAAAGCTTTGAAGGCTTAAATTTTTCATATGCTTCATCTTTATGCTTTAGTAGTCCTATCCAACACATCCTAGAAAAATCATCAATAAATAAAATAAATTATTCTTCTCCACGAGGTGGCTTTTTCCTTGTTGGTCAACATAAATCAGTATGGATGAGTTCAAGAGGCTTACTTGCTGATCCTTCTTTTTCATTGAAGTGAAATCTGGTTTGCTTAACGAATTGACATGGTTTGCATATGGTATTTTCTAGGATGCTGATATCTAGAAGATCACAAACTACCTTGAGCCTGCATGCATTTCTTATTTTAGATGTCCCAATATTCTATGCCATAGCCAGTTTTTCATCTGTTTTTCTTAGATAGCATTGTTGTTGTCCTCCTTTGAGTATGTATAAGTTGTTTGGAGTTCTTGTTCCTTTGATCATGGTCTTTCCTGTATCAAGCTCACGAACCACACATCTGTTTGATCGAAACACAACTTCATTTCCTTGATCAAACATTTGACTGACACTCAATAGGTTATGCTTTAAACCATATACATACATGACATTTCCGACTTTAACCTTTTCTTTCAAGAAGAAAAAACCTTTACCTTTAATGATGGCTGGAGTGTCATTTCCAAATGAGACATTCTTTTCCTTTTCTAAATCATTATATGAACGAATTTTCTCTTTATCACCTGTCATGTGTTTGGAGCATCCACTGTCAATGTACCACTGAATTTCTTGTCCTTTTGCATAGAGAGCTATGCCACATCTTTCTGATTGAGATTCCTTCTTTCTCCATATCTTAGGATTTAATTATGTTTGCTCCTTTTGAAGTGATGGATGAAATTTTCTCTTGCATTCAGATTCTTCATGACCAAAGTTGTTACAAATCAAACATTCTACTTCATTTTCAAGAGGAAAAAATTTATTATAGGAACTTTTCTTGATTCCTGTTACACTCCTTTGATTTCATGCTTCTCTAGTCATGATGGTTTTGTAAGAAACACATTGAGCAGCCTTATGCCCAAAGTTATGACATGAAAAACATTGGCCATTAAATAATTTTCTGCGATCATAGAATCTTTTGGAATTGCTTACCTATTGCTTGAAGCTTCTACTGATATTCATCCTTGGAGTAAATTGAGTATGATTTATCTAATGAGTAATTTTAGGCTTTTGCTGATGATTGACATACGGTTCACTCGTTTTTGCTGCATCAAGGTAGTTGCTGGTGGAGGCTGACGACTTCTGTGATTGAGATGATTCTTCAATATATCCAAGACCTGTCTTTATCAAAGGAGAACGGTGAACTTTGATGATTTCATTTAAAGTTTCAGATCCTTTAGAAAATCTAATATTAAGATATTTTGTCTTCGCAAGTTCTTTTCTTAGACCCACAATTTCACAGTCTAGATTTTCATTGTGCTTTTTCTTTCATTGAGTTGGTGTGTCAACATATCTATGATCATATTCTTTTCTTCTAAATATATTTTGAGTTTAGTTATTTCTTCAAGAAAGTCTTCCTCTTCTAAGGCATCCAAAAAATCATCATTTTCATAAGACATTAGTAGTCTATAATCTTGTTCAGTTTCATCTTCATCACTATTGGATAAACCATCACTATCTTCATGCATATAGTAACTCCTTCTATTCACAACCTATTTTCTATTTCCTTTTGCATATTCCTTTCCTTTTTCATATTTATTTTTATGAGGAAATTTGGTAGCATAATGGTTGACTCTACCACAAGAAAAGCATTTGAAAGGTAGCTTACATATGAATCTTCTAGAACCTTGTTGAAGCTTCTTAACAAAATTTACCCCTGTTTCTTCTTCTGCAACGTGTCCTAATTCATTGTGCTCTTCCTTTTCTTTTCCCTTTGCTGATGCTTTAAAAGCGGCTTCTCTCATATCTGATGGACCTCATTTTATTATTTCAAAGGCAATTATGATTCCATGGAGTTAAGTCACAGTGATAGTTCGAAGATCTTGTTTTTCTTCTATGGTAGACACTTTCGACTCAAATTTAGAAGACAAAGATCTCAAGATTTTCTCAACTAAAGTAGCTCCCTTTATCTCTTCACCCAGATTCTTCATACAATTAACAATCTGATCTATACATAAAAATTAACTAGCAACACTCTCATCACTATGCATCTTAAGGGTTTCATACTGAATTCTGAGAGTTTGAAGCTTAGTGCATTTTACCTGAGAGTCTCCTTCATAGATTTGAATGATTTTGTCCCATATCTCTTTGGTTGTCTTGATCTACATGACTTTGACAAATTTTGATTCTGTCAGACTTCCCAATAACGTATTGACAATTTTGGCATTGGTTTCATATAACTTCTTACCTGTAGATTCTGTAGAAATTGCTACTAGAAATTGATATCCTCCTTCCACAATTTCTCAAACATCACCTCCAAGAGATTGTAGATAGGCTCTAGTTCTTATTTTCAAATATACCAAGTTGCTCCCATTGAAGATTCGTACTCTGATAGATCCCATGCAGCCTTCGTGATTATTCATCTTGAAATATCTTCCCTCAAGCGATCAAACTTCTTCTGAAGGACCTGCTCTGATACCAATTGTTGGAAATAATACAGAGAGAGTGAGTGAATCAATATTCTCAGTTCAATAAACATCTCAAGGTATTTTGTTGTGATTCTTATGTATGTGTTCCAAAGGATAATAGGAATAACCTAGATAAGAAAGCTAAAAAAAGGTGTATCTTTGTTGTGGAGCCGAAGATGAACCCTACCGCCGCCGTCGCCTCATTGCCTTCGGCCGCCGCTTGGCCTCGGCTCGGCCCTGCCATTGAAGGGGAAGATCAATTCAAGAATGGAAGGCCGAACTATTCCTTAATATCTGGCGTGCAGGCATTGAGCGGAGAATCGGAGCCGAAGACGAACCCTGGCTGCCGCCGCCGTCGCCTCCTTGCCCTCGGCCGCCGCTAGGCCTTTGCTCCGCCATGCCGCTGAAAGGGAAGCTCGATTTAGTTATGGAAGGTCGGTTTATTTCTTAATCACTGATACGCAGGTCCTCCAATACTCATTGAAATCTCCTCGCCTTCTCATATTTCTCACCTTCGGCACTGAGGCAGCAAGATCCTGGACCTCTGTAGCTGCATCTCGTCCCCATCGGACTGCAGATGCATGGGCTAAAGACGAAAACACGGAAATTTCTCTCATTTCTCCTCAGACGGCGGCTCTTGAGAAGAAATACGTTGTGCTGGAAGGCTGCTCATTTCTATCAGTACCTTCTCTGTCCCCCCAGAATAGCCAATACTCTGTTCATGACTTTCAGAATTTTTTAAGTTTCCTGGATCTACTTGGAGGAAACATCTGGAAGCTCTGTTGGATGGTATGCAATGATAGATTCAGGGATCTTTGGACTTTCTCCTCTTCTCCTCTCAAACCTCTACGACAAGTTCAGGAGGAGAAGGCCCTCCAAAGCTCCTGCCTCATCTCGTCTCGAATTTGCAAAGAAGAGCAGAACCTTGATCTTTCTGCCACATTCCAGATCCAGATCAGGCTCATCTCTGGAAAAACTCTACTACAATGGGTGGGCTCGACGGATCTTGTGCAGGACCTCAAGCATGCTATGCATCCCAAGATGGGGATACCCTTTGCAGCTCAACAACTTCTCCACGAAGGTAAACAACTTGAGGATCATCTCCCCCTGTCTTTTTACAGCATTAAGAGAAATTCATCCATTACTTTTACCCTTCGTTTGAGAGGAGGAACTGTAGGACAGTCATCCTCAGCTAAGGCATCTTCTTACAAAGACGCAGTCCATGCTCAGATCCCTAAGAACACAGTGCCACCAACTCAAGGTCCCAAGCCTTTTCTGGTGGACAAGCTGGAGGAAACCCCCTCCATAGAAATCATGCATCCAACGTTGGATGAGCAAAACCAAAAGTTTGCAGATCATGCCATCATTTGCAGGTTCAATGGGCTATGGCCACGCACAACAGACCTCTACCAATGGCTTCACTCTAACTGGACCAACAACTGCAAGGTGTTGTTTTGCTCAAAGGGCTTCTTCATTGTAGTATTCGCCTTTGAAGTGGATTACCAAAAGGCTTTAACTGCAGGCCCATGGTTTTGGGTCTCAACAGGTTTATTCCTCACTCCTTGGATCCCAGATTTCGATCCTACTACAGCAATCATCACAAAGCTCCCTATCTGGGTCAGACTTCCAAATCTCCTGGCACACCTTTGGCATTTTGCTGTATTCCAAGGGATTGGCAGCTCTCTAAGCCGCCTGCTAGACACAAATGTCTCTAGAGGGGAATTAGGCCTATACACCTATGCCAGAATCTGTGTAGAAATATATATGAGTAAAGGTCTCCCTAAACAAATAAATCTCAAAATTGGAGACTTCCACTGGACTCAGACCTTGGATTACGAGAACACAGCCTTTCGCTGCTGAAACTGCCATCACACAGGGCACCTTCAGAGTTCCTGTCCCACGATGGCTGCCCAAAAGAAGAAAGTCAACCCCAAACAGAAATCCAAGCACTGGAAGCCTCACGTTGCTCCCCCCATGGATGACTTTGATTTCAGTTCGGATGAAGAGGAAGAGGATGCGGAAGGAATGGAAGCAAAGCTGTCACAGGATCTGCCCTTGACGGATCCTAAGGATTTGTCTGTCCCACCAACTTCACATAAAAGAAATCATGAATCCTCCACCTCAGACTCAGACAAGGAATCCTCCCCATCGGTACTGCTCAGCTTGCAAATAATGTCGGTTCAGCAGAGTCCTCCTGAGTGGGTCAAAGTTGGTAACAAGAAAGGGAAAAACTGTCGAATAGTTGATTCTACACATGTTGGGTAGAATCCGCTGTTCTGTTCTTGCTCCTATGTTCTTCTTGTTTCTTCTTGCTCAGTTCAGCTCTCTTCTCTTCTTCTTAGGGGCCGAGGTGGATAGCCAATCCTTTTCGGCAGCCTATGCTCTTGGTTGTAACTACTTATTGTACCATATTTTCCTCTTAATAGAATTAGTTTTACTTACAAAAAAAAAAATATTCTCAGTTCAATAATTTTTCATTTCACAAACAGATTTATATATGCTACTTCTATAAAGTGAACTAACGTGTACACACTACTATGATTAGAGAAACCAGCATATAACCAGAGAAATTATGATTTAGTCAATTTATCATGTGTTGATCTTTAATCAGTGCATCAATAACAAATTAAACAGTGTAGTAAAAATAGAATAAACCGTCGCACATAAGCAACACTCATGAACACCAATATTTAAGGTGGAAACCCAATGCAGGGAAAAACCACATGTTTCTGTCATCTTTGTCTTCTTTTAATAATAAGAAAATCTATTTACAATCTTGTACTGTGCAGACTCGTACCAGTACGTAGGCACCCACTTGTAGAAGGCTACAACCTTCTCTCGTTTTCCAACTTCTACTAGAAGAGAGCTGCAATCCCCTAGCTCTTGTACTATCCAATGTGTTTACCAGTACATAGGTGCCGACCTATAGAAGGCTACAACCTTCTCTCTTCTTCTAGCAACCACGTTTCATAAATTTTCAGGTTGGATGCTCCTAGCACACAACAATACACTTGAAGGCCTCGTTTCATCAAATTTTCATACTAGACCCATCAGAAATTTCAAATTGCATCAACCAAATAATCAGTTAATCTAAATAGTCAGATCACTATCACAAGAACACTGTGTTAAACCTAGAAACCTAAATCATCATTCAGAATTAGTTGCAACCTCAAAATCATACATCAGAATGTATAGCTACTTTGCTGAACCCAACCTGTGTGTATACGCTACTTCCTTTAACCAAGCCTATGTATACCTTCAAAACTACTTAAACATAAAACTTCTGAATCAAGTCTATACCAACCAACAATATATTAAACATCTACTATCAATTTATAGAGCTTTACACAGGCACTAGTAGAGATCACCCTTCTCACTTATACAATCAATCAATTAGATATCAAACTCCTTATGCATTCAGTTTTACATTCAGATCTAAGAAGACTTCACTGACAGAAAGCAATAAAACAAGAGAATTGATCAGATAGATCAGTCAATCTTGAAGAATAGGCTTTTCCTTTATATAGTCTACTTGGAAGAGTAGAATCTGCATGTATACGCGCTTTTACCAAGATGAACCCGCATATAGATCTGCAAAAAGGAACTCATAACTTCGTTGCTATTCTGAACTTTAGATAAACCTAGATCATGACATTTAAAGAATAAAATAGGTGTACACAATCATATATGGCCCAACCAATATCAGATCACTCAATGATAAGTCATTTCAGGTCTCATGATCCTAATCCAACATTGAATTCAAGGTGCACAAAATATTCAGATCAAATCACAAACATAGCCCTTGCAACATAAAATATACTTCAGATAGAAGTATTCCTTAGAAACCCTTTTCACTTGCACACCTTGGCCTTATGATCTTCTCCTCCTTATATAGTTTTAGGCCTTTCTCAATACCTTGGACCAAAACCACTTAGGAACAGTGGCATTCTTGGACAGGATCAAATAGTCGTTACTCCACTCAATATTGTGGGCTAATACCATGGTATTGACCCCTGGTATTGTATCCTCTTGAATTTCCTTGATTTTCCAACATATACATGCTTTTCTTCTTGTGAAAGTGCGTGTATACGTATACGCTCTTTTTGTTATGTGAACCAACGTGTATACGCTGTTTTGACTAAGTGGACCTGCGTATACATCTTAATCTGCTTTTCACCATCCTTTACCTTCAATTTCTTCATTCTGATTAGTAGGCTTTAGTTCCATCTTCCTGTTCTTCCGTACCAATACCTTGTTACATCTGAATGGACCTGTTACATTGTGAGTTGCCTTTCATCAAAACTAAACTGACCTATGAGTGAGTTTCCATCAAGGACAACACTTGTATCATAATGCCAACAAAATCGTTATAAATTTCTCTCTGAGCATCGGATTCAAATTTTGTAAAAATTGAAATAAAGAAAATAGACTCTAGTTTGTTGGGTATCATTTTCAGGTCCGAAGGTCGAAATAGTTACACTTGGAACTTCGTACAAATTTTCTCTACTGAATGAGTCTATTATCAGGTCATCGTGAGAGATTCGACATAACTCTTTCTTGGAGAATCCAATATCGATAAAACTTGTGCAGTTGGAAAGAGGACTTAGAGGGCTACCAGAGAACGAAATTTCAGACCTTTAAGATCTGAAATTACAGAGATACAACATATTCAATATCGAGCTCCTATAGAGCGAAAATGAAGGTGTGTATTTTTTAAAAATTTGCACAAGTTTTGTTTGAAAAAATAATTTGAAGTGATTCAAAGGGCATAGCAAAGCATAATAATCAATAATTGATGCCCTGAAGAAAGAAAATAGAAACACCTAGTAAGCAACTCAGAAGTTTTACTATGACGCATGAGGAAGAAGAAGAAATGCAACATGGTATATCAAAATTACAAGACCAAGTGCAACAAATTTCGTTCTCACAAAGAGTAAGCAAAAACGAAATGGAAGTTAAGATGGATGATTTGAAGAATAGCTTAAAATTAAGCATGGAAGGATTGAAGAATGGCATGAAATCTAATATGGATGACATGAAATCTAATATGGAATATTTTAAGAATGGTTTAAAAGCATACATGGAAGGTTTCAAGGAAGGTTTGACAAGGTTTCTACAAGAAATGCATCCTAATGGCGAAAAGGTATTAGATGAAACTCATGATGAGAACAAAAGCAATGTTAATCATGATTTCATAGAATCTAAGATTGTATCGAAGACCTACCATGTTCCAAAGATCGATATGAGGAAGTTTGATGGCAAGGACCTCGTAGCATGGATACTACAGATGAAGCAATATTTCGATCTCCATAATGTGAAAAACACACAAAAGGTAAGCATTGCAACTTTATATTTGGAACCCTATCAGTTTGTATGGTATTGATGGATTTGATCTCGTAAAAATATTTTCACTTGGTCAATTTTTACAGAGGAAATGATAGCACATTATGAGGATACAAAGAGAAAAACCTTCTTGATTTAGTTGATAAGTCTCAAACAAAAGGGTTCAATTGTGGAGCACATTGAGGACTTCCAAAAATTGAATATAAGGGTAAATGATATTCTAGAGGAGCATATGATTGATGAGTTCATAGGCACTTTAAAAGATAATATCCAACATGAGGTTCGCCTTTGGGAACATCATTCATTAGAAAAGGCATTCAGGTTGGCAAGAAAAATTGAAAGCAAAATTATGGCAACAAGGAAGCCTACCTCTCACAACTATAAATATGGAAGCGTACCTTTCCCTATCCTTCCACAACCTACAAGGTTGACACCACAACAATTGGAAGAAAAATAGCAAAAGGTATTTGTTATAGTTGTGAGACAAAATACATTACAGGTCATAAGTGTGTTGAGAAGATATTATTTTACATAGATTGTGAAGAGCAGGAAGAAAAGGAACAAGAAATGTCAAAAGAAGAGGATATAAACTAGGAACCAACCCTAGAGAAAGGAGAAATGAATATTACCATATCTTGTAATGCATTGGTAGGAATTAACACTCCTCAAATTCTCAAGATAGAAGGGCATATCAAGAAGAAAAAAGATAATAGTGTTGATTGATTCGGGTAGTACCCATAATTTTATTTAGTGTAAGATAAATAAGGAATTGAATTGCTTCCTATATCCAGTACCAGAGTGTCAAGTGATGGTTGCAAATGGAGGAACCATAAACTACTCTAGAAAGTGCTATAATATCAAGCTATCCATGAGAGAATGTGTATTGAATAGTCCAATTATTTCCATTCCAATGGGTGGTGCTGATGTTGTACTAAGAGTCTAATGGCTACAATATTTGGGTACAATAGCTTCTAATTTTCAAGAAAGTTTCTTGAAATATTTTTGGGAAGGAAAGGAAGTTGAATTAAGGGGCATCACAGGGAAATCGAGAAATATCATCTGCTCTAATGGAATTAACAAGCTTCTCAAGAAAGAACAATGGGGCGTAATTGCACAATTATGTTCATTGGAGGTTCCCACATCGAAATCATCTATTTCTACAGATCTCAAAAAATTATTGGACGATAATTCCAAGGCATTTGAGACTCCCAAAGGTCTCCCACCTATTCGTGATCATGACCATGCTATTTATTTGATTCTAGGAAGTGTTCCTCCAAACATCAGGCCTTACAGATACCCCTATGCCCAAAAGAGTGAAATTGAATGTATGGTTGTGAAAAATGTTAGAGGTTGGTATAGTTCAACCTAGTCAAAGTTCTTTCTCTACTCCAGTAGTATTGGTGCACAAGAAGGATGGATCACGGCACATGTGTTCAGATTATAGGGAGCTCAACAAGCTCACTATTTAAGATAAATTTCCTATTCCAGTCATTGATGAATTATTGGATGCATTACATGGAGCAATTTCCTTTACCAAGTTGGATCTTCATTCATGATATCATCAAATCAGAATGAAGATTGAAGACATTCTGAAAAAAAAAAACTTTAGAACTCATGAGGGTCATTATGAATTTGTTATGAAACCAGCTCACAAAAATATAGAAAAGATAGATCAACGACATAGAAACTAGTCCCTTTGAGGGGGCAGCCTCCTTTACATTACACAAATGAATAATTCTTGGATGATTCAAATAAAAAACCTCCTTTCTATATATATGAGTCTAAGGGGTGACAATATAACCAAAGCCAACCTAACAATAATAAGAGACGGGCACAACAAAAACAATAAGGGATACAATGACAGTAGTAATGGGGGAATCACTAGTATTAGAGGGACCTAACATGCCCCTCTCCTTCAAAAAAGTGTTTTCCTCAATGCTTGATTAGTTCTGGATGCCTCTGAAAAAAATTCTTCCCATCCCATGTGGAATCTTCAACAGGTAAGTTCTTCCACTTCATGAGATACTCTGAAATTGATCAATTTCATAGCTGTCAAGTTCTTGTTTCTTTGATTGTTTCAGGTTCTAATATGATTTCTCCTTCCTCATCAAGTTCTGGAAATATTTTTTGAACTGGGAGCTTATCACCTATAACCTTCTTTAAGCATGACATGTGGAAAACTAGGTGCACTTGGGAAGCTGCGGGAAGCTCCAATTAGTATGCCATAGTATTTATATTTTGTGACACCTTGTATGGACCATAATACTTTGGTGATAATTTTTATTATCCTTCTTAGTTTGATTGAGGGACATTTGTTTATATGGTTGTAGCCATAGGAATACCCAATCACCTAAATCAAAACTTCTTTCGGTGTGATGTTGATGTGCCTACGGTTTCATTCTATTCTGCACCAAGGTGAGGTTATCCTTTAAGTGTTGGATAACTTGTTGTTGATGCTTGATGTGATCTTCCACTGCTTGAACCTTAGAATTTTCTCTTAAATATGATGTGATGGATGGTGGATGATATCCATAAAGTGCCATAAATGGGGTCATTTTTGTTGCAGTATGGAAGGAAGTTTTATACCACCATTTAGCCAAAGGCAACCATTTGACCCATTATTTATGTTTATCAAATACAAAGAAATGAAGATATCCTTCCAAAAATTTGTTTACTATCTCTATTTTCCCATCAGGTTGAGGATGATAATATGATCTATGAGAAAACTAAGTACCAATACAAGAAAATAATTATGACTAAAAATTTCCAATGAAAATGGGATCTCTATCGCTTACAATAATATTTGGGTTTCCATGTATCTTTTGAATTTTTTCCATAAATGCAGTAGAAACTGTACTCACTTTAAATGGATGAGATAATCCACAAAAGTGTGCATACTTAGTAAGTCTACCAACTACCACCATGATAACACTCTTTCCTTCGGACTTGGGTAAACCTGTTGGTGAGGACTAGTATTGCAGCAATAATGCTGCAACTCCTGGGCTGCCTACTTTACTCTTATCAACCTGGTAGTTCGTAACAAACTTGGAAGCGATGGTGCTATATGCACAAGTACTAGTTCTTACTACAGGTTGTCACTTGGTCAGTCGGCGCAAGATCACTAGGAGCTCAAACTAACTTCTATGGGTTCCAAAGGAAGCTTATATGTGATGAAAGGGGAGAAAGGCTACTCTATAGATACTACTCTAATTGCAGAAAGGAGAAAGACTGAAATGTAAAGCAAACCAAGTAAATCCTAATTAACCAACTAATCCTACTTCTGCAGAAAGCACTATGAAAACCATGAAAAGAATGCCATTACCTACTCAAGGAAGTAAACAACATCTAACTGAATTATTTCTAGAAGTAAATGATCAAAATAACATCTTTTTGGATTTTTATGTATTTTTAAGTGAATTTGTCATGTATGTAATTTATTTGTTTATGAATGTGGCAGCAAATAGGTGGCGTTGAAAGGCGGTTTTGGGAATTGAGAGGATATAGGATGGTGTGGATGGGTCCTAGGAGGTCTCAGGTGGCCTTTTGGAGGCTTTTCCTACACTCGGCCTTCAAAACAAAGCCTACAGGAAAATCTACAGGAGGACACAAGAAATCTACTGGACGAAAAGCAGCGTTCTATAGGAGGCCTACAAGAGGAGTCTGAGAGCAGTTTTGGTTGTTTTGAGGGTGTGAGAGTGGTTGGAAAAGGTGGATGAAGGTTGGAATGAAGTGTTAGGGCACCTAGGGTCTACCAAGAATCATTAGGAGAGAGAAAGATGATAGGATTTTCTCAAGGAGAGAGGAAGAAATTCTATGGAAAATGCAGGAAACTAAGGCAGAATTGAGGGGAGACTTGGGTGACCTGTAGGGAATGGATTAGATGGAGGATGGGATGGATGATAGGATGACATGTTGCTAGAAGATATCTACTACATAAACAACTAATAGCCAACCAATGAGATTAGGCAAGCAATGAAATAAGTGTATCTAGAGAAACAGAGTTTTGCATCAAACTAGTCTAAACTATGATCTATGAAAGGAAATGCTGAGAAATGCTGCAAGAAAGGAAAGCGTGAAAGAAGAATGTTTTAAATAAAGAAATGAGCATGATGGAGAAGTTCAAAAGCAAAGCAAACTAGACTATTAACCAACTAAAGAGCTGCAAACTCTAGAAGTCCTATGAATGAGGAAAATCTATGTTTTTGGGGCAACAAGAGGGTCTTTGCCTCAAATCATGGTCCCAAAGGGAGGAAGAGAGGCTAAGGCACTTTTGCTAGTCTTTTGAGTCTTTTCTTTATCACTACTTAACCTACTATAGAAAGCACAAATGGAAGCAAACTATTGAATCATCAAAAGGAACCATAAAACAAATTCATCTAACAGCAACCTAATCTACAAACTAAAATAAAACATACAAATACAAGTAAAGAGGAGCTTGGTTGCTTGGATTGGGCCCTAACCCAAGATATTCAGCCCTCTGAGGTAACTCAGTGCTAACTCAAAAAGGATTCCATATTTATTTCCAAAACAATAGCAAGATTACATGAAACTGCCACAAAATAATAAGCTCAAAGTTGAGCAAAGTTTACATAAGCAAAAATCCAACAAAAATCCAAAATAAAATCCGATAAAAATCTAACCCTAGTGAGGCCCTAGGCCTCTCTACTTATACAAGTGAATCTACCAATAGCTTCCTTAAAATCAGGGAGGCTTGCCTCCCAAAACTCGAGATAATCATCAGTCATCCTCCACTTGCTCGGCTGCCTTCTAGTGCATGACTTGGCTACTTGTACTCTGAGTTGAATGAAGGGGAATTCGAAGTGAGGAGTAATAAATGAGGGGTATTCCCTCCTATAAGTCCTCTCCTTTGTCCACTTCGAGTTATTGCTACCATTTGTTCACTGGATCCTTGACTTTGACCTCAAAATTCATCAATAATCTACATTAAACACATATTAAACCACATGGCATCATAACTAACTCAAATCACTCTACAAGCATAAATATAATCAGAAAATCATACAATAAGCTAAGAGAATGGTTGGTTTTACTAGGTTAGAAGGTAAAATGAGCCCATATAATTACCCATTTATGAGGTTCATCATCACCCCCCTACTAAAAGTGTTGCTCATCCTCTGAGCAACTTAGTCCATCTCGTCATCTTTTATGGCCCTGGTGGCCTCCCTACCATCCCATGCTTCTGATGTGGTCTCTTCTTCCTTTTCATAGAATCTTTCCTTCCCGTCTATCTCTTCCCATTGCTCCTACTCTTCTTCTTCTCTTCTGCCTTCCAGCATACCTAGCAGCAGTGGGGGACTCAATTTTAGGCTAATCCAGTTCACCTTCAGCATTTGCATGCAGTGCTTATACATTGGCACTCTCCTTAATGCCTCCTTCATCCTCATTGGGGAATGATATTCCCTAATCTGTAGACCGTGTGGTAAGGTGTTCCATCTCCTCATACATGCATGCACACAGTCATCCCTAAGTAGCCTTTCCATATCCTCAAAGTGTGCAATGGCTTGTGCCTGATCACTTATATATCTAGGGGAAATATGAGGATTATTGGCAAGCATGTTATGTGTGTTGATGAGTGCCATGGGGTCTGATGGCTCAGCTCTGATCATTATTGGATCATTCTACTCCTTTATCATCAACCTTCTTATTTCTGCTACCCTTAACTCTTCTTGGTTCACCCATGAGGCCATGGCCACTAGTTGCAGGTCCCCTAGCCTAGCATTGGGGTCCCACACATTCATGTCTATGAGGGCCATGTTATATAGGTAGAATTCTGCCATCTTTGCCTTATTCTCTGATGTGCTTTGGTCACACAGGTCCATAAACTACCTATAATCTTGGAAATGCATTGTGCTTCTTTGTGCCAAAGTCTTTATCTAAAATTGCAACCATTGGTCCTTGAGATACAGGCCATAGGACTTTGCTGGTGTTCTACATTGCAATGCCTCCATGGACCAGCTGACCATGCGTGCCAGTTGGGTCTCTTTCTCTTGCAGTTGCCTCGTTAGCTATTCATTTTCTGTTTCCAGTTGGCTTCTTGTAATTGCTTCCCTATGTCAGATAGCACTCAACTCTCTCCCCATTTCTCTGAGTTTGTTCTCCATATGGCCAATATCCTCAAATCCTTTGGATTTGGCTATTTGCATCCACCTATGTGTTCTTATTCTCTCTTTCTCTAATTCAAAGAATAGTGGAATTGCAAATAGTGGAATTATTCTTCCTCCCTCAAGAATATTGTAGTAGGAGCCAAGACTAGGTTGGGGATTAGGTTCTTGTAGCTCTGTTTCTTCCTCCTTTCCCTGTGGCTTTCCTTCTATCCTTTTCTCAAGCTTTTGGGTCTCCTTTAGTTTTGACAGTGTTTCCTGTAGAACTGTCTGTGCCTCCTGTAGGATTGTTTTTGGGTCTTGTATTTCTACCTTTTCTTTCCATGTGGGAGATCTAGGAGCCCCCCTTTCATATGTGATGGGTGCCTTAGAAGGGGATTCTTTTCCTTGGGCAGAGGATGAATTTCAATTATAATTGGCACTTTTGAAGAAGGCTAGGGTTTCCCTGTTTTGATTCTTGTGCTCTTCCTAGCCCTGAAATACATGGAGGCATGCCTTTTCCTCTTCTATTTTGGCTTGATGGGTGTACTGAGGGTAGTGAGAATAGTTTCTACCTCTCTTTCCAAAGTCTCAGGGGACACTTCTCCTTGTTATGTCTTTTTTCCCCTTTTTCTCCTTTTTCTGTCTCTGCTTGCTCTGTTTTTTCCTACTTTGTTTCTTCAGCTTTCTCCTCCTCTATCTTAGTTTCTTCCTCCTTCCCTTCTTGTCCTACTAAGTTGCCAAGTGCTTCACCTTCTCCCCCTTGCTTCTCTTCCTCCTCACTTCTAGTAGGACTGATATCATAGGTTAGGGTCTTTATGTCATCCTCAGCTGTCATGTTTCAGAAGATTTCCCATGCTATAGGGAGTGTAAAGGTATGGAGGGCTTCTTCCACTAAATTTTGATTAACCCATGGTGACCTAGATACTCTAAGTTTCCTGCTTGAACTTTAGTGCTGAAGTCAATGAGAGATTGCAGGAGGAAGTAGGGGATGCTGAGCGTCTGAGGGGCTGGAGTGTCCATGCCATACCTTAATTCATGAAGGATTCTAAAGTGGTAACCATAGACAATGTTGTACCTCCCCTCACAGGAAATATATTTGATTATTTGGTAGCTAACATCATCCCAAGGATATGGCATGATAGCCCTTCTAATGCCATTTTTATCCTCTACAGGGGTTTCATTGTTCTGGAAGAATTTTTTCTGAGCAGCTTGTCCAATTGGTTTCTCATCCTTACTCCAAGGCAATCCAAGAGGAATGGTAGTGACCCTACTGATAAATTCAGGGGTTATCTCCATGGAAAGACCTCTAAAGGTGACATTGGCATGTGTTCTGGTGTGAGAGACCAAAGAGTGGGAAAATTCTTGAGCAATTTCCTCATCAAACCCTCGAAATTTCTCAAAAAAGTTCATCCAATTTTCTCTTGTGAATATGTCCACTACTTGGGGATGTGCATGGTGTTTAGAGGAGTTGATGGGCTCCTTCCTCATAAAACCTCCTGTCATTTTGTTTATGCTTCTTTGGGAAACCAAATGTGGAGAAGGACACAATTTTTGAAGAAAAACAGAGAAACAGAGAGACTGTATTTTTTTTTAAAGAAATAAGCATAAAATTTTTATTTCCTCCACCTAAAGGCTTAATTTCACCCTCAAATTTAAACCACTACTTGCATATTTTGATATTCAATGGGGGTATGCATGGAACCTACCTCCTCAACCCGAGAATTTTGCTAAAACCCGGGTTTTCTCCCTTCAATACAACTCACTGGCCCTCCTATAGAAGATTGTTGTCCCTCTTGTAGAATCCTTGTAGGTGCTCCTGTAGAAAACCACGAGAGTAGGAATATGGGAGAGATTAATGGAGAAAAATGGTTACGAGGCTGTGGGGGCATGAGGAGATTGCAGGAGCAGAGTTTCGAGGAGAGAATGAAGGAAAAGGTGGTGAGAGTGCTCGAGGAGGAGTACTTATTGATTTTTATGGATATTTCTGGTGATGGAGGGTGAGCTGGCAAAGTGTATGTTGGCCGTATTTGGACCATTGGTCCCCACCTGCCTTGTCATCATGGCCCTTTCCTCATAATCATCCCTCATGATTGCATCGAAGTTCACACTTCCTCCACTCCTTGTCCTTGACATCTTTCTTGAGTTGACTGTGCGCACGTGTGGGTGACATCTTCGGATGAGTGGAGTCAGCTAGATCAAGGTGGCCAAGTTAAATACCCACCTTTCCCTCATTCAAACTCAACCATCTCATTTTTTTTGCATGCCTTCTAATTACACAGATGCAAACAAAGGATCAGGTTAGTTACTTACTTGGGATCCGAATGCATTTGCTGTGAGGTGTTTTGGCTCTCTCTCTCTCTGATGCATGCCTTTGTTTCTTTTGCTGCATGTTGTCTGCTTGCTGATATGTGGTTGTGCCTTGTGCAAGTTCTTCTCTGGCTGGATCTGAGCTTCAGGTGTCTTTTCAACCTACATATTTGCACCTTCTTGTTGTTGATGCTAGATTTTAATGGGATCAAATGCTACAGGAATTCCTACATGAGCTCCTATAGCTGCTTCTCCCCTTGAAACTTTAGCTTCTTTCTATGCTTGGAGCTATGAGGATGATGCTAGAGATGTAGATAGAGATGGAGAGGTAATAGGTAGGCTTCAGGTGAGGTGGATGGTGTTGTTTCCCTTCTTATTTTTTCTTTTTCTTTTCTTTTCTTGAAAACTATTTTTTCTCTCAAACTACCTTTTATATCCATTTCTGGCTCTCTGTAATTCCTATAAGAGCCCCAACTCTCTGTAATTCCTACAAGAGCCCTGGCTCTCTGTAATTCCTACAGGAGCCTCCAGTAGAAAGCACAGTTTTTTGAAAAAGAAGCACGGTGAGGTGAAAAAAAATGCCAAGAATGATGGAGAAAGGTGTGGGAAGGTAGGATAGGTGATGGTGTTGGTTTCAGGGCTCCCTTGGCACCTTCTGCTGCTTCCTGTAGTCCTCCTACAGACCTGCAATGCAACTAAAAATTCATTTTTCTTTTTCTCTCTCTGTTTTTTTTTTTTGAAAAAAACTAGGGCGCCTTAGGGAGGTTTTCACCCTAATTGCCTGCCTTGGATGCCTCCAAGGGAGGTTTTCACCCAAGGATCTTATTTTTCTCTCTTCTTTTTTTTGACATCACTGGGCCGCCTCAGAAGAGGTTTTCAACCCAATGATGGGACTCAAGCGCCTCATGGAGGTTTTCACTTGAGTCCTTATTATTTTTTCTTTTTCTTCAGTGAGTGGGTGAAGTGGAGTCTAAGACATGCTCCACTACCATCATTGTCTTATTCAAATATTCAATGAACTCTCGCTTAGAGAGCGGTTTCTTGTATACTTTCAACCAGTGTCCATTGACAAGCATGGGGATGGCTTCATCATCAATGGTTCTGATCAAGACTGAACCATTATCATTGCATTTCTCCACAGTGTAGGGTCCCAACCATCTTGTCCTTAGCTTGCCCTTGAAATATTTGTATCTTGAATCATAGAGTAGTTCCCAATCTCCCTCTTGGAATTGCTTTTCCTTGATATTTTTGTCATGCCATATCTTTCTCTGAAGCTGAACTACCTCTATATGGAGAAGGGCCTGCATTCGTGTTCATCCAGTCCATTGAGTTGAAGTAATCTTTCTTTCTATGCATGTCGGAGGTCTAGGTCTAGCTAAGTTGCCATCATCATGGTACTGAATTCAAATTCTATTGACAGCAAAGCCTTCTTCCCATAGACTAGTTCATAGGGTGTGAACCCTGTAGTGGTCTTCCATGTTGTGTTGTAGGCCCAAGTGGCTTCAACTAATTTGTCCGCCTAGTCTTTTCTACTTCTACTCACTACCTTTCTCAGGATCCCTTCTAATGCTCTGTTAGTGACCTCCACCTTCCCATTGGCTTGTGGATGGTAAGGGGTGGAAGTCCCGTGCTTGATTGTATGATGTGTGAGCAGGCCTTCAATCAAATTGGAAGTAAACTGACTACCTTGATCTATGACCAACTCTCTTGGATACCCAAACTTGTAGAATATGTTCTCTCCCAAAAATTCAACTACTTTTTCTTTTGTCACTACTTTGATTGCTTTTGTCTCTGCCCACTTTGTCAGGTAATCGGTGCACATAATGATGTATTGCTTCTGCTTTGAAGGAGGGCTGATAGGCCCCACAAATTCCATGCCCCACTTCTCAAATGGCTCAAAGGTCACTTGAGGTTGCATGGGCATCTCGTCCTTTGGAGTAGGTTTCCCCATCCTCTAAAATTGATCACACTGGCTGGTGTATCTCCTCACATCCTAATGAAGAGTGGGCCAGTAGTAGCCTGCTTGCAGTATCTTGAAGGTAGTTCTTTTTGCTGTAAAATTTCCTCCACAAGGCCTGTCATGATAGGTCAGGAGGATGTCAAAGACTTCCTCCTCTTTGACACATCTTCTTAAGATCTGATCTGGGCCAAGTTTGAAGAGATTTCCTCCAATCCAGGTGAAAGGGGCGCTTTTCCTTACTATGTTTCTCTTTTCTTTTGAGGACAGGTGTGGTGGGAACTATGCTGAAACCAAGTAGTTTTCTATATCAAAAAACCATGGAGAGGGTACTAAGATAGCAAACAGATGTTCATCTGGCATTTGGTCATCCACCATTCCTTCTTCACCTACAGGAAAATTTACTTTAGACAAAAAGTCAACGACAACATTTTCTTTACTAGGCTTATCAATAATGGTCAAATCAAACTGCTACAGTAAAAAAAACCATCTAATAATGTGAGCATTCACATCTAGTTTTTTCATTAAATATCTAATTGCAGCATGATCAGTGTGCACAAAAGTTTGATAGCCTGTGATATAATGTCTGCATTTGTTTAAGGAATGCACAATAGCTAGGAATTGCTTCTCGGTCACTGTATAGTTTAACTCTGCCTTTGACAAGTTTTTGCATGTAAACTATATGGCATAAGGAAATTTCTCATCAATTTGTCCCAAGGCTGCTCCTATTGCTTTGTTCGAGGCATCTGTGTGAATATGGAAAGGTAGGGCCCAGTTTGGGCCTCTCAAAATTGGGGCAGTCACAAGCTTGCTCTTCAAGGTATCTAGGGTTTCTTGACAATTTTTTGACTATATGAACTTGACGTCTTTACCTAAGAGACCAAATAAAGGAGAGGCTAGCTTGCTAAAATCTTTAATGAATCTCCGGTAATACCCAGCTAAGCCTAGGAAACTTTTGACATCTCTCACTTTTTGACGAGGTGGGACGCTTTGGATGATAGAAATTTTGTTCCGGTCCATCTACAGTCCTTGTTGAGATATTGCATGACCCAGCATGGTCCCTTTAGTCATAAAAAATTCACATTTTTCCAGACTGAGGGACAGGTTCATCTCAATACAATTGTCTAGAACTTTTCCTAGATTAGATAAGGCTTCCTAAAAGTCAGAGCCATAAGGAGTAAATTCATCTATGTATATCTCTATTGCATCATGAAATAATTTAGAGAATATACTCAATAACACTCTTTGGACAGTGGTGGGAGCATTACAAAAACCAAAATAAAGGACCTGATATGCAAAGGTACCCCAACGACAGGTGAAAATGGTATTATCTTGGTCTTCTGAGCTGATTTGAATCTGATACCCACTAAACCCATCTAGGAAAGAGAAAAACTTTTTCCCTGCCAGACCATCTAACACTTGATCTATGGAAGATAAAGGAAAATGGTCCTTTTTAGTGGCTTTGTTCAATTACCAATAGTTGACATAGATTCTCCACTTACCATTTTTCTTTGGAACTAGCACCAAAGTGTAGAAATTTTGAATAATTTAACACATATTCAACAGAGATTATCCTGATCATGTACTATTGCGAAAAACATACACAATACATAAGCTCCTCTACGTTGATCATCAATATAGCAGCATCAATAACAATAACACATCAAGAGCATTCACACATTAACACAGTATGTATCCCGGGGAAAGCATCTCGCTAAAAACCCCAACTATCTGTATATTAATGATTGAGTCATGTAACATTACAAAGTACAATGCTTATCACAAGCAATCCAGTACCAGCTCCACCTGTTACACACAATACAGCTCAGATCTGAATCAATCACTGGCTCAAATCTCTTCCGCTGCTTGCCTGCCTCCGCTGCTCAATACCTGCAAGAGAACTGATGATGATTCCAAGGCAACCACGTATTTCCTTGGCTAAATCACGTGAGCACAAGCTACAATGTGGGAAAACTCATTGGCATACTCAATCCCTTGACTTGTGCAAGATCTGATGCACAACTATAGTCACAACTGATAGCAATCTGATTCTCTAACACCTGTCCCTGCTGAACTGAACATGCACTGACATGCAACTGAGTTAACTGATGTATTCATTAGTTGTATTATGAGTTAGTAACTTGTGAATTAATTAATAACTAATTCACCCAACTCATCTCTAGTCTATTTGCCAGTTAGACTAAGTACAACCAGTTTAACAAAGCTAAACTGAACACAACTCCATCAACTGCACCTCCAGTCCACTAAACTCAACTCACTTGAGTTCTAACTAAAGTCATGCATGCAAATATTCAACTAACCCATAAGAACCATGTATTTCCTTCATGTAATTGCATGTGCCACATCCGTAGCTCGAACTGAAGTGCTTCAAGAGAATAAGACAAAGTTTATAGTCCAATTATTATTGTGAGATAATAATATTTGACTTTTCTATTTTTGACAGCCAGTCTAAAAATAGACTTGATCACTCACACTGTGATCACTCACACTTTCATCAAAAATAGAAGTCCATCTATTTTTTCAACTTGATCAATCATCCATAAACAACAACCTGCAATCCATAGACATGATCCATATGTCTAAAAATAGACTTGCGCCAAAAATAGCATGCGGGCCCACTTAGTGAAGGTGACTCTTTTCACTAAGCTCCATCATCTTGTTGCAATCTCAACACAAAGGACCCATTCACTATCAGAGATGGGATAGATGAATCCTGCATCAAGCAATTTCTACAGTTCTTCCTTAACAATATCTTTAAGTGTTCGGATTCATCCTCCTTTGAGGTTTCCTGACTGGCTTGCAATCCTCCTTGATGTATATATGATGAGTACATACTAAAGGGTGCACTCCCTTCATCTCCTTATAACTCCATGCAAAGGCATCTAGGTGTTTTCTTATCAAGCTACACAATTCCTTCTCCTGGGAAGTGGATAGGGATGGATTGATTTTCAAGGTTCTTTATGGGCTGAACTCTATATTCTTAACACAGAGAGAGGTGGATTCGGCCACACAAAGATCAGTTGTGAGGTTTTTTGGGTTTCTCTCACTATGTCCTCTAATGGAGATACACTGGGAGGTGGATTCTGAATCAGATTTTCAATCATATCATCCTCATCTTGTTGTTTCCCCCCATGGTGATTCCTAATGCACAAAGCGGTGCAGAATAGACTTCATCCTCATATTCCTCCTTCAACCAAAGAGGTAGATCATGTTCTAACAAGGGCTGGGCAAGAGGATATAGGATTAACAACTTAGACGTATGCCCATTCTTCATGGTCATGTTCCCAACTCGACACCTGATGTAGGCATCGATGGTAGCCAACCAGGGTCTTCCCAGAATGAGAGGATACCTAGTGAGCTTTGCCTTTGGCTGGAGAACTAAAAAATTAGTAGGGTACTCCCAAGAATCAATGGAGACCATCACATCTTCCACAATTCCCTTAGGGGTCACAGTGGAGCGGTCTGCAAGCTGTAGCACGTTCATGGTCTTCCTTAAGGAGCCTTGGAGGTTGAGTTTGACAATTGTGTCCTTTGTCATCATTTGAATGGTAGCTCAAAAATTAATCAAGGTGTGTGGGATCATGGTTCCATTGATGTGGACATCAACTATTGGGCTTCCAGGGTCCAGATATTTTGGACATATTACCTGCCCTAACATCAGGTCGGACAGTTGCCCTATGACATTGATGGTTGGGGCATCTCTCTTGTGCCTTCCTGGATGCCTAAAGAACTTCTCTTTGATCAACCTATTGTAGATAGGCACGTCTTTTATGGCTTGGAGAAGTGGTATCTTTACACATAAATGTTTCAATTCTCCCAGGAGTTCAGTTTCTTTTGGGGTAGGCTAGACTGTTGTGGATAGTCTGTTAGGAAAGGGTGGATTTGCTTTAGGTTCGCTTTCCTCTTTATCTTCCTCAACCTCCCTGGGTGGAGGCTGGCTATCTGGGAGAACTTTCCCAGATCACAAGTTAATTTCCTGAATCTCCACAACATAAGTCGGGCATGATGGTTCCCCACTATACACTTATTGAGCTTGTCTATTTTTCGGGTTCGGATTTGGCTTGGCAGGCATTTGGGGTTGCTTTGGTGGAGCAGGAGGTAACGATTGTGGTTAGGCAAGTGGTGGAGGCAAAAGAGTGAGAGGAGAGTTTTATTGGGGCCTCCACCCCTAATGAGATGCATTCCACTGAGGTTGTGGCTAAGCATAGGAGTGAAATGAATGGGTGGCTGGTTGGGCATGATATGGAGATGTGAAGGACCAAGGAGGAGATGTGGACCAGGAAGGATAAGCAAGGGGGCCACATGAAGGTATGGATGTGACTTGGTTGGGGTTGTAGTATGCTTAAGTTGTCCCTTGCATCCCCTGCTAATATGGTCTAGGTCCATGCAACCTCCTTTGGTTTATGTAATAGATCTGTTCAATGGCTCCTTCGGCCCCTTGGTATACAGCTTTAAGTCTGGGCAAGGACGGGCACTTGTCTGTAGAATGATTTTCCTCATAGATTGAACAAACCTCTATAGAGTTTAATGGGCATTCATTCCTGGGATGCCTCCTAGTGCATCTAGGGAAAAAAATGGCCAAATCCCTCCCTTCTTCCTCTTGTTTTCTTTTGATATGTAAGATCTCCATTTGCATGGCAAGAATATGCAGCATCTCACTCTTGAATTCTTCCAGCATGCTTCCAATTTCACCTTTAATGGATGAGTTGGAAGAAAAGGTTATACCCCCATCATTTCTATTTTCAGCCATTGGCTCCAGAGGAATGTTTTCTTCTTCTTCTTTCCCTATAGGTTCTTCAAATATGTTTGTTTGTTAACCTAAGGGTTCTTCTTGATTCCAACCACCGAAGAAGAGAGAAGGTTGGCTGTGTGAAGCAATGGGGGTGTTGGGAAAAATGTTTCCTGAGTTATCTCTATTCCTACGAGGCATGAAAAGAAATATTTTTGGTTGGTTTTTGTTTCTTTTTCCCCACACTGATAGTACCTGCAGAAACTGAAATTGATTGAACAAAACAAATTGCAACTAACTGAAATGAACTTAATGAAATGAAATTTGTAGAATTGAAGAGGAAAGCAAGGAAATGCAGAACTGAAAGGAAAAGGAATGACTAATCTAATTTTGCTGAAATGAAATTTGCAGAATTGAAAAGGAAAGCAAAGAAATGTAGAACTTGAAAGAAAAGAAATGACTAGTCTACTTTTGCTGAAATAAACTATTAGCAGAATGTTGCAATAGGAAATAGAAGAAAGCAGTAATCACAGAATACTCTGACACTTCCCCAACAACGGTGCCAAAAATATGATGAGCACCAATATTGCAGCAATAATGCTACAACTCCTGGGCTACCTATTTTACTCTTATCAACCTGGTAGTTCGTAACAAACTTGGAAGCGACGGTGTTGTATGCACAAGTACCAGTTCTTACTGCAGGTTGTCACTTGGTCAGCTGGTGCAAGATCACTAGGAGCTCAAGCCAACTTCTATGGATTCTAGAAGAAGCTCTATATGTGATGAAAGGGGAGAAAGACTAATTTACAAATATTACTCTAACTGCAGAAAGGAGAAAGATTGAAATGTAAAACAAACTAAGTAAATCCTAATTAACCAACTAATCCTAATTCTGTAGAAAGCACTATGAAAACCATGAAAACAATGCCATTACCTACTCAAGGAAGTAAACAACATCTAACTAAATTATTTCTAGAATTAAATTAGAAAAAAACATCTTTTTGGATTTTTATGTATTTTTAAGGGAATTTGTCATGTATGTAATTTATTTGTTTGTGAATGTGGCAGCGAATAGGTGGCGTTGAAGGGCGGTTTTGGGACTTGAGAGGATGTGGGATGGTGTGGATGGGTCCTAGAAGGTCTCATGTGGCCTTCTAGAGGCTTTTCCCACACTCATCCTTCAAAAGAAAGCCTACAAGAAAATCTACAGGAGGAAAAACAACGTTCTATAAGAGGTCTACAGGAGGAGGCCAAGAGCAGTTTTGGTTGTTTTGAGGGTGTGAGAGTGGGTGGAAAATGTGTATGAAGGTTGGAATTAAGTGTTAGGGCACCTAGGGTCTACCAAGAATCATTAGGAGAGAAAAAGATGATAGGATTTTCTCAAGGAGAGAGGAAGAAATTCTATGGAAAATGTAGGAAACTAAGGCAGAATTGAGGGGAGACTTGGGTGACCTGTAGGGCATGGATTAGATGGAGGATGGGATGGGTGATAGGCTAACCTGCTGCTAGAAGATATCTACTACATAAACAACTGACAGTCAACCAATGAAATTAAGCAAGCAATGAAATAAGTGCATCTAGAAAAACAGAGTTTTGCATCAAACTAGTCTAAACTATGATCTATGAAAGGAAACACTAAGAAATGCTACAAGAAAGGAAAGAATGAAAGAATACTATTGTAAATAAATAAATGATCATGACGTAGAATTTTAGAAGCAAAGCAAACTAGACTATTAACCATCTGAAGCGCTGAAAACACTAGAAGTCCTATGAATGAGGAAAATTTGTGTTTTTGGGGCAGCAAGAGGGTCTTTGCCTCAAATCATAGTCCCAAAGGGAGGAAGAGAGGCCAAGGCAATGTTTCTAGCCTTTTGAATATTTTCTTTATCACTGCTTAACCTGCTATAGAAAGCACAAATGGAAGCAAACTATTGAATCATCAAAAGCAACCTATTCTTGACCATAAAAGAAATTCATCTAACAACAACCTAATCTACAAACTGAAATAAAACATACAAATAAAAGTAAAGAGGAGCTTGGCTGCTTGGATTGGGCCCTAACCCAAGAGCTTCAGCCCTCTAAGGTAACTCAGTGCTAACTCAAAAAGGATTCCATCTTTATTTCCAAAAAAATAGCATGATTACATGAAACTATCACAAAATAATAAGCTCGAAGTTGAGCAGAGTTTACATAAGAAAAAATCCAACAAAAATCCAAAAAAAATCCGACAAAAGTCTGAACCTAGTGAGGCCCTAGGCCTATCTACTTATACAAGTGAAGCTACCAACAAATTCCATAAAATAAGGAAGGCTTGGCTCCCAAAACTCGAGATAATCATCAGTCACCCTCCACTTGCTCGGCTGCCTTCTTGTGCATGACTTGGCTGCTTGTACTTTGAGCTGAATGAAGGGGAATTCGAAGTGAGGAGTAATAAATGAGGGGGATTCCCTCCTATAAGTCTTCTCCTTTGTCCACGTCAAGTTATTGCTGCCATTTTTCCATTGGATCCTTTAATTTGACCTCAAAATTCATCAATAATCTGCATTAAACACATATTAGACCACATGGCATCATAACTACCTCAACTCACTCTATACGCATAAATATAATCAGAAAATCATACAATAAGCTAAGAGAATGGTTGATTTTACTAGGTTAGGATGTAAAATGAGCCCATATAATTACCCATTTATGATGCTCATCACTTGTGATAAAATCCATTGAAACCTCCTCCCAACATTCGCTTGGAATGGATAAAGGTTGTAATAGACCTGGGGTCTTAATTCTTTCAAATTTATTTTGTTGGCAAACCAAACATTTCGCCACAAATTTTGAATATCCGATTTAATTCCATCCCAAAAATATTCCTTCTTAACCCTATGGTAAGTTTTTAGAAATCCAGAATGCCATCCTAAGGGAGAGTTGTGCAATTCCCTAGGAATCTTTTTTTTGAGTTGGGTATAACCGATCTTAGTACCATAACGAATCATTTTTCCAGCTAAATGCATCAGATGTACTAGGATCTTGTTGTAATTTTTTAATCAGTGCCCACACTTCTTCATAATTCTTCCATTCATCCCTTGTTTCGTTTATCCAATCTGGCTGGATAATATAAATGGCGCAAATAAATGATTCCACATCCTCATCCTTTCTTGAGAGTGCATCTGCCACAACATTTTGCTTCCCTTTTTTGTAGGATGATTTCAAAGTCATAACCCAACATCTTTGTGACCAATTTTTTCTTCTCTTGTGAAGATAATCTTTGTTCTAAAAAGTATTTAAGACTATCATGATTTGTTTTTACCTTGAATTGTCTTCCCATTAGGTAGGGTTTCCATTTCTTAAGTGCATGTAGTATTTCCAGTATTTCCTTCTCATAAATAGCTTTGTGTAAATACTTTCCTTTGATTGGACGACTTTCGAAAGAAATGGGTCTTTCTTCTTGCATTGAAACAACACCAATTCCATTTCTTGAGGCATCGCATTACCCAATAAAGGTTTTTGTGAAGTCCAGTGTAGCTAAGACCAGTGCTTGGCACATTGCATCTTTAAATCATCTGCGAGAATTTCTTGGGTTGATAGGGAAAGTTTTTTTAGAATTATGGGAGAATAGCATCACCTCTAACAACACTACTGAAGAAAGATGCGTTTTCTTGGACTCCTAAAGCAACGATGGTATTTGGACATCTTAAATAGGAAATGTGCCAAGCACCAGTATTAGCTACGCCAGACTTCACAAAAATATTTATTGTGGAATGTGATGCCTCAGGAAATGGAATTGGTATTGTTTCAATTCAAGAGGGAAGACCCATTGTTTTTTAAAGTTGTCCAATCAAAGGAAAGTATTTACACAAAACTATTTATGAGAAGGAAATGTCAGAAATACTTCATGCACTTAAGAAATGGCGACCTTACCTAATGGGAATACACTTCAAGGTAAAAACGGATCATGATAGTATTAAATGATTTTTAGAACAAATATAATCTTCAAAAGATCAATGAAAATGGGTCACAAAGATGTTGGTTTATGACTTTGAAATAATCTACAAAAAAGGGAAGAAAAATGTTGTTGCAGATGAACTCTCAAGAAAGGATGAGGATGTGGAATAATTTCTTTGTGTCATTTATATTATCCAACCAAATTGGATAAATGAAGCAAGGGATGAATGGAAGAATGACAAAGAAGTGTGGCACTCATTCAAATGTTGTAGCAAGATCCCAATACATTTGACACATTTAGTTGGAAAAATGATTGGTTATGGTACAAAGATCATTTATACTTCTGTAAGAATTCCCAACTCAAACAAAATATTCTTCTGGAATTGCACACCTCTCCGTTAGGAGGGTACTCAATATTTTTAAAAACTTACCATAGGGTTAAGAAGGAAATCTTTTGGGATGGCCTTAAATATAATATTCAAAAGTTTGTGGTAGAATGTTTGGTTTGCCAATAAAATAAAGTTGAAACAATTAAGACCCTGGGTCTGTTACAACCTTTATCCATTCTAAGTCAATGGTGGGAGGAGGTTTCGATGGATTTTATCATGGTTTTACCCAAGTTCGAAGAAAAGAGTGTCATCATGGTGACAGTTGATAGACTTACCAAGTATGCACACTTTTTTGCATTATCTCATCCATTTAAAGCCAGTACAGTTGCTACTGCATTTATGGAAACAATACAAAATCTACATGGAAACCCAAAGATTATTGTAAGTGACAGAGATTCCATTTTCACTGGAAATTTTTGGATGAAATTATTTTCTTGTTTGGGTACCTAGTTAGCTCATAGATGACCTTATCATCCTCAATCTGATGGGAAAACTGAGATGTGAACAAAGTTTTGAAAGGATATCTTCGTTTCTTTGTAACTGATAAGCAGACACAATGGGTTAAGTGGTTGCCTTTAGTTGAATGGTGTTATAACACTTCCTTCCATACTGCAACAAAAATGACCCCATTTATGGCACTTTATAGATATCATTCACCATCCATCACATCATCCTTAAGAGAAAATTCTAAGGTTCAAGCAATGGAAGATCACACCGAACATCAATAGCAAGTTCTTCAACTCTTAAAGGATAATCTCATTTTGGTGCATAATAGAATGAAACAACAGGAAGATCAACATCACAATGAAAGAAGTTTTGATGTAGGTGACTGCGTATTTCTATGATTACAACCATGCAAACAAATGTCCATTAAGCAAGCTAAGAAGGATAATAAATTATCACCAAATTATTATGGTCCATACAAGGTGTTGCAAAATATTGGTACTATGGCATACAAATTTGAGCTTCTTGCATCTTCCCGAGTGCACCTGATTTTCCATGTTTCATTCTTAAAGAAGGTTATAGGTGGCAAGGTCCCAGTCCAATCAATATTTCCAGAACTTGATGAGGAAGGAAAAATCATATTGGAACCTGAAGCAGTCATAGAAACAAGAACTCTACAGCTACGAAATCGATCAACTTCATAGTATCTCATCAAGTGGAAGAACTTACCCACTGAATATTCCACATGGGAGGATGATAATTTTGTACAGAAGCATCCAAAACTACTCAAGCATTGAGGACAACACTTTTTTGAAGGAGAGGCATGTTAGGTCCCTATAATACTAGTGTATTCCCCCATTATTATTGTCATTGTAGCCCTTATTGTTATTATTGTGCCCATATTGTCCCCATATTGTTATTATTGTTCCCCATAAAAGCCCACTATTATTATTACATTATTATTGTTATGTCGGCTCTGATTATATTGTGACCCCTTAGTCTCTATATATAGAAAGGATGTTTTGTCATTTCAATCATCTGAAAATTGTTCATTTATGTAGTTTAAAGGAGGTTTCCCCCTTGAAGAGGCTAATTTTGAAGTCATTGGTCTATCTCTTCTTCTATTTTGTGTATTGGTTCCATAACAGAGAACATGAGACCCATAACATGGATGCTGCCAATGATCAAACAACTATTCGAACTTTGAGAAATTGTGGACTTCTCAAGTTATTTTGGCTTCTTGGCATGAGAGACTAGCTGGAATTATTTTTAGGGCATGGGATGTTCAGGAATAATGTTTAAATATTGGAGCACATAAGCTTAGTATACAAGTGGAAAATATTTATTTTTTTACGGGTTTATCAAGGAGGGGAGTGCCTATCTCATTGTCTAGCTCGAGAAGTGGCGGCGAGACTATCAAAGACTATATTAATGCACAATGTAGATCTCGTTCCCATGCACAAAAAGATGGGAAAATTGATATACGTTTACCTCTCAGGACAATCCTTTTTATCATGGCTAGATTGGCTAGAAATGCTACTCCGCATTTGGCTAAGAGGTCCCAAATGCAATATGTAGTAGAATTCATAGAACCGACTATGTTTAAGTGGAGTGAGGAGGTGTTAGCAAATATGAAGGAACAAGTCATTAAAGCAAAGGATGGGAGGCTAAAAAACTTTGGATATGGTTCCATATTGATATCATTTTCCTTAGAGAGGATTCCACTGCTTCATCCCCAACATATTTCTCTCAAGCTTCTGGATCCCAGGGCTCCACATATGAAGCGATGGGTAGACCTCATGTCTCGACATGTGGGTCCTTCTTCCATGAGTTTCACTCATGTTTCCTTTCGATGGTTGTGTATGAAATTCATCATGGTTGATGATTACCCATATATCAGAGTATATTTTCACGAATATCTAGAGATCGTGCTAACTAAAGATGGGCAGTGGGGTGACATAGGTAAAACAAAATCATTTGAATGATTTTTTATCTTTGGGTTTTACAATTTTTTTGTTATTTTTCATGTATCCAAGACTATCGATTTTATATACATATGTCGTACTTGTTCGACCAGTGGGTTCATTCTATCTTCAGCGTCAAGGAGAACTACTACATGCATAGTTTGGAGCACAGGTTGTTGCAGGGGCATGGGAGGAGATGCAGGATCTCAATGTAGTTGAGAGGATTGCAGAGTTTGAAATCACATTCAGGGATTGACCCAAAGTATACCAAAGATCAAGGTCAATCATATTCCTATGAGATTGTAGCGTTATACCATTAGAGTGCCTGAGCACATTAGTTAGTTGTTGTGAAAAGTAGCTTGCGCGGTTGTTTTTTACCATGAACACCATTAGGACTGGTCTACTATGAGTCCAGAGAGCCATATTTTGACTACATGTATTTTTTATATGATAGGTCATGTGGCCATATGTGTCTCATGCACAATTTTTTTTAAAACCAATCTTGATATACAATTATCTATTTATCGACATTTCTTATTTTCTCTATTATCTTGCTCAATCAATGTATGATGTGGATTGAATTTTTATTTACATATATCACAAATCTATATCTAAAACATGATTTAACAATGCATTAGTTAATGTGTTTAGACTTCTAGGAATGTGTTGATAATGGATATAATCAAAATGTCCTTCCAAAAGGTGAACCCTTAAGAACATGTGAAGCATAGTTGGACTTCTCACTAAATAGATATTAGTTAAATGTATTAGTACAAGTTGTGAGTCAAGTTTGACTACTAAACAATGGATGCATGATAAATAACATCAGACAACAAATTGGTCATTTTGCTATACTCAACGACATTATTGGTAGAGCATCTGGTGAAGGGACGTTGACATCTACAAACCAAATGTAAAAAAATATTAACGGAGATGGTAGGAAACTTCGAACATATTGCAAATACACTCAACACATATATAGACAATATGTACACAGTGACTACACAAAAATGATTTAAGAATAGTATTTTTTGAGGTACAACCCATTTCTCGGCTGCACCAAGGGAATTCCATCAAAATCAATAATCTTGTAAGCCCCTTTCACAAGAACACATTTAACTATGTATGAGCCTAGCCACATCGAATCGAACTTCCTAGATCCTAACTTATCGGCTTCCTAGTCATATAATAGTATTGTGTCACCTTCCGAGAAGGTGCACGGTTTAATATTCTTTTCATATTGCACTTTAACAAATTTCTTATGGGCCTCATTGACCATCACAACATTGTGTCGGGTTTCATCTAAGTGTTTTAGATGCAAGAGACACTCTTCTTCTGTGAAAGTGGCTTGGTGAAGATCGACAACAAGTTTTAACGATGAAATCTCACATTCTATGGGAAGGATTTCCTCTAGACCATAAACCAATTGAAAATATGTGAATCTAGTTGCAATCTGGATAGAGGCTCATGCCCATAAAGCTACATAAAGGATGAGATGCCAATTCATTTTTTGAATCCATATCATGTGTTGTTGCATAGTTTTTAAAACTTTGTTAGTCGTTTCTACTTTCCCATTTTCATGTGGGGTAATAGAGAGTTGAGTTGTCATGTTGAAGGCCCAACTTTGTAGTAAGCTTAGACATCATGTGATTTAAAAAATGATTCCCATTGTCTATAACAATATCTTGTGGTTCACCAAACCTCGCAATGACATGATTGAAGAGGAATAAAGTAGTTGTTTCGCCGATGTTATTATATGTAAGCATCACTTCAACCCACTTGGTAAAATAATATACCAGCACAATGATGTAGCCATGCCCCTCGAACGAGTGAGGGTTACATGTCATAAAGTCAATGCCCCATTTTGCGAAGGGTCTAATGGCAATAACAAGTTGTAAAGGAGAAGGAAGAGCATCAGTTTTACAATCATAGATCTAGCATGTGTGATACTTTTGGACCACAAGGATGCAATCACGAAACATAGTAGGCCAAAAGTAACTATAATGAAAATTATTATATGCAGTGGCATAGCTGAACATATGTCCACCACATGCTCCAACATGGCATTCGTTTAGAGCTTTCTTGACCTCCTCATGAGTGAGGCACTGTCTGAAAAAGGTATCGATACCACTACGATAAAGGGTGTTGCCAATTATAATATAATTTTTAGCCTGGTATCAAATACATTTATGGTTAGAGCGAGATGTATCAGGCCTGAAAGTTCAGGTTTGGATATAGATGATAATATCCCCATACCAGCCTGAAAGTTTGGGCTTGGATATAGATGATAATATCCCCGTACCACTAATAATATGAATTGATCAGAAATAATGACTCGTTAGGAATAGAATCGTCGGATGTAGACTGAGTGTCAGAAGAGGGAAGGTCACATATTAGTTTGACAAAGACTAAGGATTTCTTAGATTTGGGCTTGAAGAATTCTAAATCTAACTCCTGGAGAATAACAATCCATTTAGAATACTACCCCCCCATCAATTATCATGACAATATGTATGTAATTGGGTTGCAATAAGAAACAACCATAGTCTTGCGAGGTAGAATGTAGTGGTGAAACCTTTGGACACCTTGGATAGATGCCAAAGATAAATTTTCAATGTGGCTATATTTGATTTCTCTGTTGTTTAAGTTCCAACTCAAAAAGTAAATGGTATGGGCATCCCCTACATCGTCCTCTTCAACCAATATAATAGAAATGGTAATAACTGCATCAATAAGATACATGAAGTAATCATGTTGATAATTTGGGGCATACAATAATTATGCTCAAACTAGAACATATTTCAAAGCATCAAACACCTTTTGGGCAGTGTCATCCCAATGGAAGGGAACCCCTTTCTTCAATAATCAAGTAAATCCTTTGGTCAATTCAACATAGTTGGGAATAAATCTTCGTAGAAAGTTAGCCTTCCCTTGAAGGCATTGTAACTGAATGAGAGAGGAGAGAGTAGGAAAATCAAGGATCACTTGGACTTTAAGTGGATCAATATGAATTCCTTGCTTTGACACAACAAAGTTGACTGGATTGAACGCAAAACAAATATTTGTGCAAGTTGTTCACCATATTATAATGTCAACAATGTAAACATATTTCCATGAGATGCATCAAATGATCCGTACAATGTTTTTAGTGGGCAAGTTGGTCATCCAAAGAGGGTTGTAAAATGTGTTTAGTATCATGGAAGGCATAATTCACAGCCCTCTAAAAATCTACCCCAACATTTTTCAAACCAAAAGGGAGATTTTGATAGTAAAATTTTCCCCATGGACATATAAATGTGGTTTTATGTTGGCATGATGGGAGAATGTTTATTTAGTTGTAGCCAAAAAGGCCATCCATAAACAAATTTTTTTTTCTCCAAGCCACTATAGGATAATATGCACAGTCTATGGAGAATGGAGATACCCTCAAGGGTCTTCCCGGGACCCTTGGCAAACTGTAAGATTATCTATAGTTGTCACAAAGCTACATGCATGTCCATAAACAATAACTAACTATCAAAGCAAGACAGATTCATTACCTCAAGCCTTAGTGTAGATTTGTTGGAGAGGACAATGTAGCTAGGTGGAAGTCCCCTGAGTCGGCTCCAGATCAAGTCCTTCACATAGAAGAGACAAGCATAATCACAACATACAACCTTGATAACTAATACATAAATATATAAAAGACATCTAGTTACACATAACTAAGCTACTCATGCTAAAAGGTATTGGACAAACAACTAAATGAATGATAGTACCAACATCATGGAGTAGACAGTACAATTGCAGTTCTATATTAATTTCAGAAGAGTGATTACGACCATCTGTTGCATCAGCCTTCCCTTACCCCTTCAGCTCCTCCCTTTCTCCCTTCTTACCAACTTCTTATGCTTATATTTGAGACTATGCTCAACAATCAAGTAAGCTAGCCTTTCAAATGATATGACCTCTATCACCATAGCCCTAGCTTTGCTTATGTCGCAATCGAGTTAGGGTTTCCAAGTTCCTCCATGAGTCTCCTAAGGTAAAAGCAATGATGTTGCCATGCTTTTGAGCTCTTTCCCATTTTCCTCCTTCATTGGGATTAGAAATCCCACAAATAGGTCGAGCTTGAGATGTTTCCTTGATTTTATGAGTAGATTTAGGAGGGAATATAGAGATATTTATGAGTCAATTCGCTCCTTTGACCTCTAGATTCTCATTAATATCCACTAATGCTCCCTTAGGCTTACAGAGAAGCTTTATAAAGCATGTTGTCAATGTTTAGCCAGTGTTAGTGTGGAAACAAGGCTTGTGATCTTGGTCTTTTCTCTAGCTATCATGTCTTTCCCCTATGAGCTGATGAGGGGGTCATTTTTGTTGTATAACAGATGCCCCCTAAAGTGTGAGATCAAAGGCTGCAATGATGGTCGAAATACTTTACTTAACTGTAATTTTCCTTCTTTGAAAAAAAGAGAGAGGATTGGAGCTTTGGGCACTACAGGAAACCTAATACAACACATATATATAAAACAACTAAAATCATCTCCTGAGTCGAGCATTCCCACGCTCGAAAGCTATTTCAAAGTGATTTTCTCATAAAAGAGATATGATGATGCCGGCCGTCGATAAGCACAATGTGGATCCGGTGTCATAACAGGATCATTCTACTGAGCTGTCTCCAAAAGACAATATACCCAACTTGGGAGAGGAAACAAGGATGAGTGATGCAAGCCTCTACCCAAGCTCTTGATTTCCGCTTCACCGAACAACATAGATCGATACATGTGAATATATGCGTTGATGTTGAACATGCACAAAATCGTCTGATTACCAGTCAATAATGGAGATAATTAATAGATGCGAGGAAGGCCACCAATAATGGTGATGGTCTCCAAGATGCACAATACAATCTAGCGAGTGTGAAAGATTTTTTTGTCGTCAAACACCTGTAGAATCACTTAAATAGGGGCCAATAATGAGAACTCTTGATCAAACACAAGGTGACCCACCACTAATGTATGCAAGTACCAAGGCACTAAATGTGTTTCTGGGTTGTCTTCCTAGATAGAGTGTTGAAGTTGATATGAAGATACCTATTGAAAGGTAGGAAATAATGTGTCCTACATCTATCGACATGAAACATGACAAGAATGATTTTTTTTTGTGAGGAATCTTTGAGCATTGGGTCTAAACACCAGAGGGAATGATGAAAGGATATGCTTGATGGGTTGATGGAGGAAACAAAAGGTTAATCCTTGAACAATAGAAGGCACGACAATGGTTTTAACCATGCAACACTAGACTCATGAACACCAAAGAGTGTTAGGATACAGAGATGCAAGAACATCGAGGTATTGAGGCTAAACTCATAGGATGGTAGGATTCAATTGAGAGGCCGTCACAAGGAAGGTTTATCTGAGGGAGTGCCATGTTCAAGGGAACAACTATTTCCAAACCACGCTTTCTAATACTGAACGCAGTTGCATTGTCTACTTTCCGCGTCTGATTAGTTTAGTGAGTCCAGATAAGTAAACTCGTTGATCTTTTCATATTTTAAGAGTCTGAAAAGGACCACGAAAAGAGTGACTCTATGCCCTATCTAATTAGTTTAATGAGTCCAAACAGGCAAACTCACTAATCTTTTCATGTTATGAGAGTCTAAAAATGATCGTAAAAAGAGCAACTGTATACCTTGTCTGTTTAATTTAATGAGTCTAGACAAGACAACTCAATGGTATTTTCATATTTAGAGAGTCTAAAAAGATCGTAAAGAATGACTCCAGGGTGGTCCCTTTGTCATAGTTGTTAACCGGGTGCGACAAAAGGTTAATAGTATACCCGGATCGGTTACTTTTCAATGAGTTAATCTATTGAGTCCAGATAAAGAGAAACCTTTTCTCAATAGATTTTGACCTCATTTTGTTACGAGTACGAGGAGACAGACTAAACTCATTTTTCGTCATGAATTTTTAATGAGTCACGCGATGAAAAACTCAATACCTTCATCAAATTTTAATGAGTCAAATGAAGAAAACTCAAGGTATCTTTTTCAGTTTAGTGAGCAAGGAAAAAGAGGTAAAATAACTGCTCATTCCTTCTTTGTAGATTTAATGAGCCCGAAGAAGGGAAAAACTCGGTGATTTTTCGATTTAAGAATGAGAAATGGTCCCAAAAAACGCAAGTGCTTTGGTTTCCGTTGTAGATTTTTAATGAGCTTGGTGACAAAAACTTGGGATTTTTCAGTTGAACGAGCGAGAAAAGTACCTAAAAGAATGCTCGGGTCATCTTTATAAATTTTTAATGAGCCTAAAGAAAAAACTTGGGATTTTTTCAGTTTAATGAGCGAGAAAAAAGTGCCTAAAAAGAATGCTCTAATGACCTTTTTTCAGTTTAATGAGCTAGAAAAAGAGCGAAAAAGAGTTGCTCGGATCGTCATCATATGTGTTTAACAAGTCCAATGATGACAAACTTAGGGATTTTTCAGTTTTTTGAGAGCGAGAAAATATCCCATAAAATAAAGCACTCATTGAGAATTGCATGTAGTGCTTTACTGCTTTTCATCCCTGAGGATACTTTCATCAAAAGCGGAAAAAGTATAAAAAAGTAGATATGGGTTCATGCATGATAAAAAATCATGGGGAATGGACTACTTCCTCTTGAATGATTTCAAAAAATCATGTCTCCAAAAATAAGTATAAGGAAGTTCTTTGAGCTTTCACATTCACCATTTTCACTATTTGAGAACTATGAAAGCGTTTTGGAGCCAAAGAGGAGCATATTTTCCACGGACCATTGCAGGAGATCCGGGCAATCATCCGACGTTCCATCAGTCCCAGGTAGAGGCCAAAACCTTTCTCTATGCATTTCTTAACCTTTCTTATCAGTTTCTATGGTTGAATTTTGTAGATTGGAGGAGCCCTAAAGCAGTGTTTGCACACTAACGCCCTCTAGCTGGCCTGTAGGGAGCATTAAACACCCTATACGACCTGCTGGAGGGATTTAATCATCACTGTGTACCACTGGGGGGAGTGTTAGTTCTTGAGGGCGCAGTTTAGAACCCCATGCAGTGATTCTTGGAGTTGTATTGCCCCATTTTGACTGATTTTTGGGTTATTTTGCACAGGTTTTAGGCCACAATGACTAGCCTATGGAGAGAACAGGCCCATGATAGCCAGGAATTGTTAATGCGAAATGATCCAACATGCATACTTGCTTTGCACCGACGCGGTTTATTGAAGTATGCAAATTTGGAGCTGATGAAAGGGCAAGGGGATTTATTGAGATGGATTATCCAACGCTGGAATGAACACGAGCAAGTGTTCAGGATTGTAGATCATGAACTGGCGATTGACTGTGATGAAATATAATTTTTTATTGGTCTATCGTGCCATGGGGCACAGGTAAACCTCACCGGGGGTAGGCCTAATCCACGATCTACCCTAGAGCTAGTGCAATCCTACTGCATCCCTGACAGTGGACTTGTCTACAACAAAGTTCCCATAGAGAGGATTAGGTCCGGATCTATGAGGGCCATTTTTTGGTTGATTGTGGGTTTGGTGGGGTCAAAGAGTTCCCACATTGTGACAAAGGCCCAACTATTGCTTGTAGCTGATTGTGTCCAGCCACAGATGTTCAACTCGTGTGAAGCAGTGCTTTTCCAATTGAAGGCAAAGTTAACTGCACGCAAGACTCGAACCCAAAAAAGTTTTGGGTATGGTACTCTCATAGTCTCATTCATTCTTGAGAGGGTACCTATTATGCGAGCTGAGACAGGGGTCATGGTCATCACTCGATCCTCGCACAGGAGGAGGACTGATCTAACATTTCTTCGAGGAAGATTTCTTCTAGTGCCTTTGTGGCTAGATCATGATGATTGATGACTATGTTTATGAGGGCATGGGCTTCCCCAGTGACCCTGACTTGATGCTGCCGCCCAGGACCAACTGGGGTCCTCAAGGTGAGAATTGTTTTTGAAATTACTTCATGTCTTTTTTAGCTTTTGAATGTTTATGTGATGTTTTTATGGGTGAACAAGTACTGCCATGAAGCTTTATGATTAACACATATGTGGCACCATTACGACCTACGGGTGAACCCCACCATATGAGACAAGGATGCCAACTACCTGCTGGGGGGGTGATGCCGATAGTCATCGCGAGTTTTTGAGGAACTTGGAGAGCTTGAGCATAGGTGTGCCCCCCCTCCCTATGAGGGAGATTCCCGCTCATATGTAGAAGCACACAGTCGGTGTACCTGAGCGGTTTCTGGTTCCTCTTCAGAGGATAGCTAGAGCATTTTTAGCATTTCAGAAGTAGTAGGATCTTTTTAGCAGGTGTTTTGGCATAGCCAATGGGTTTTTGTGGCTAGGCTTAGTAGCCATTTTGTACTTAAAACATCCAAGTTTTGGAATATTTCAATGTAAGAGACTGGATTCTATCTATAAATATATACATACATTTTGGTATTTTGATGGCGCAAATGTTTTTTAAATGTTTTTGTAAAAATTTTAACTCTAATTTTTTTTTACTTTTCATGCATGCTTCTATAGTGAATGAGATAGATGTCAATCCATCACATAGTTTGCTAATGAATCGACAACTATATTAAATTCTCTAGGAATGTGTTCATATGTGATAACTTCAAATTGACATTCCAAGAGTCGTACCCTTAAATAATGACGTAAAAAGGTTGGATTACGAATGTGATAATGATTTTTCAATTGCATAATGACTAGCTGAGAGTCTAACCTGACCACTAGATTGGAGATGTCCCTTGATGACGCTTTAGTGAGAAGTGAAATTTTAGCAATATTGTTGGTGGCAGTGCCAAGAAAGACTCCTTCGAAACAAAACAGTTCTAACTAAGGTGTGTAGATGACCCAAGTAGCTGATGCAATGTGCCATGTGTGACAACTGGCACCATCTGCGTATCCTACGTATGCTAAGGGTAACAAAGACACCTACATTGCAAGAAGGCTGTATGAGACAAATATTCCAATAAATACCAAAACAATCCAATCACACCAAAAAAGGAAGTAGAACTTATAAATACATAAAATTACAAAGCACATGCCTAAGGAAATACTTGGCATAATACTTTTTCAGATAGAGCCCATTTCTCGGCTCAGCGAGTGGGATTCCTTCCCAGTCCTGAAGTTCATATGCTCCTTTTGAGAGGGATTTCTTGACGACATAGGGACCTAGCCATAAGGGTTGAAGCATTCCTACCCCAAAGAGGTTGTGTTTTTAATCATAGAGAAAAACAAGATCTCCCTCTTGGTAAGTCCAAGGCTTGACCTTTTTGTCATACTTGGTTTTTACCCGGCACTTGTGGGCCTCGAGTGCCAATTCAGCATCTTGACGGGTTTCATCCAGTTGATTTAGGTCAACAACTACAGTGATATAGTTGTGTCCAATAGAGGAAACAGGATTGCAAGTTATGAAGTCTATCTTCAATTTTACAGAGGGGTTGATAGAGATAACCGGGTGCAGTAGGGTCGGAGGAGCACACATCTTCTTTGTGAACACTTGACAAGGATGGCATTGCCAGATGGCCTTGACACAATATTTGAACAAGGTCGACTAGTAATAGCCTACGCGCAAGTTTTGTTGTGCAGTAGATATGCCAGAAAGATGACCGCCACATGCCCCAACATGGTAGTCATTTAAAACGTGTTACACCTCTTCATGAGTGAGGCAACGTCGAAGAATTGTATCCACACCACGATGGTATAACGTATCATTAATCACTATATAGTGTCGCACTTGGTGGCGGATGCAACGACAGTCACCTGATGATAGTTCGGGGAAGAACCGTTGTGCTTGGAGGTAGACAAGAATGTCACTGTACCAAGGGTCAGTAGTGTCAATAATATAGATAGCTTCATCCAAAAGAGGATTGTGGGATATCTCGTTAGGATCGACAATGGGAAGGTCCAACAAAAGTTCGACGAAGACTAAGGAGTTCTTTGCCTTGGCAGTGGTCAAAACCAAGTCAAATTGTTGGAGGATCACAATCCATTTTTAATATTTTCCTCCAATTACTTAATGAGACAAAATGTGTCTCACGGGATTCTCCAAGGCGATGACAATAGTCTGTCACAGCAGTATGTAGTGTTGGAATTGGTTGACAACAAAGACGATTGCCAATGACAACTTTTCCACATGTGAATATCTAAGTTCGGGCCCAGCCAAGAGTTTTGACAGATAATAGATCACATGTTCACTCTAGTCATCATGAGTTTGAACCAAGACCATTTTGAGAGAGGATGGCGAGGCTTTCAGGTATAGAAGAAAGTCGTGACCATAGTTGGGAGCACTAAGGAGTGGGTCTGATATAAGCTCCTTTTTCAAGGCATCAAATGATTGTTGAGCTTGATCATCCCACATATACGACACTTCCTTCTTAAGTAGGCGCATAAATCCTTTCGTCAACTCAACATAGTTTATGATGAACCTTCGTAAAAAAAATTATTTCCCTTGCAAACATTGGAGTTGTAGAACAGATTGTGGTTCGGGAAATTGAGTAATTGGCTTTACCTTATCATGATCAACCCTTATCCCATGCTTGGAGACAATGAATCCAAGTAAGTGTTCAGACTCGACAAAGAAAGTGAATTTATGTGGTTTCAGATGGATGCTATAAAACTGACACCTAAGAAAGATGGCTCTTAAATGGTTTAGGTGTTGCGTTCGTTTCTTGGAATGGGCTGGAAGGTCTTCCAAGTAATCTTGAACAATATGCCTGATATCGTGGAATGTGTAGTCCATGGCTCTTTAAAAATTTGCTCTAGCATTCTTTAAACCTAATGGGAGTTTTTGATAGGCAAAGATGCCCCATGGGAAAATGAAGGTAGTTTTGTGATGGTCTTTGGGTTTTATAGAAATCTGGTTGTAACCTGAGAATCCATCCATGAATGAAAATGATTTACAACTAGTGCAGTCGTCGATGATTTGATCGATGAATGGTGTTGGATAATTATCCTTGGGACACACGGTGTTCATGTCTCGATAGTCGACACATACACGGATGGTTCCTTGTTTCCTATCGATAAGAACTAGATTGGAACCCCATTTCGTTAAAGGAACATGATAAACGAAACCAACATGTAACAACTTTTCCACCTCGTTTTTTATGGCTGCCATTTTGTAGGGATGGACCGGTCGAAGCCTTTGACGGACAAGCTTAGCATTGTCGTAAAGGTTGATGTCATGCTCAACAATAGATGGATCTATGCCAAGCATTTCCTCATAAGACTAGGTGAATACATCACAGAATTCCTTAAAAAGGCAGGTGAAGCTTGCAATTTCCTCAGGATTGCAATTTGCTCCAATCTAGATGTTTTCCACGATGCCTGTCGTGATAAAAATATCGATGAGAAATGTCTTCAAAATATTGCCCATGTTTCCTTTTGCGTCAAAAGTTTGGATAGTCGTATAGGGTGAGGAAACGATTTCTGGTATGTCAGGTGACAGGATTTGACAAGGCATCATGTCTGAATCATATATCGAAACACAATGGTGCGAGTCCTCCCAAGGTCGCTCTTCCAAACTCATGATTTCTATAATAGCTTCGTCTGTAGGTAGGACTTGATTCAGTGGTTCGAAATGAGGAGAAGTTATGGGAGGGGCAGTGGTACCGTTGGCCATAACCAAAGTGACCAGAGATTCGGATGCAGATTGAATGGCTTGGTAGGCCAATTTAGCTGTTGACAGCAACACTTGTTCTCCGTAAGTGTCAATGTCTGATGGAGCTAGTAGGATCCATGGATTAGTATGTTCATGAGGAATGGATGAAATCATATTGATCGTCTGTGAAACCTTGGGTGGCTAAAGAGGGAAACAACCCATCAAGGAAGAAGCCTTCATTAGACCGGTACTGATACTGACGTAAGAGTAAGGTACACCACCTACTAGGGGTACAAAGCTACTTGGTATCAAGGAATAATCAGGGGTGCAAAAGGACAACTGGTCCACTGTGACTACCTTTCCATCCAATGGAAATAGGATGATGCGAAAGACAGTAGACACAATGGTCGTCATGGCATACGTCGAATTGCAAACCAGTAAGAGATTATAGTCGATTTTTTTATCTACGACTTGTATGTCCACCATTACCGTTTTCCCATATAAGGTGATGGGGTAGCTAGCTATGTAACCTTTTGGGATGAAAGTGTGGCCGTCGAAAGTTTTAAGGGAATTCGATGGTGGGGATAGGGTTGGAGAACCCAAAGCGAGCCAACATGAAGCCGACATGATGTAGGTAGAAGCACCTTCGTCGATGACAGTTCTATGTATACCTTTACCTTTCGAAAAGATTTGCACCTGAAATGCAAGCTAGTGGGAAAGGGGAGGTTTACATTTTACCATGTCGAAAATTGCAAGCATGGAATCCTATGGGTTGATACCACCAATAGAAAAAATCAAAGCTTTCCTTTGTGCTAGACATGTTTGTAATACTTCTAGCACTGACATAGCTGACGATACTTGTGCCAAGTCTTCTACAATGTTGTAGTTTTGGGCGGCATGTGCAGATGTATTGTGTGTTGTGCGTCAAAGTGCCCCTTTAGGGGGCCGAATCACAAGGTCAGAAACTGGCCTTTCGATATGAAAATCGTTGGGCAGTGGTGGATTTTGACTTGAGGAAGGTTCCTCTACATGAGCGACAGGAGCTCCATAGGATTTGTCTCTTGTTTGTAGATCTACCGTTTCAAAGGTGTAAATGGTAGAGGGTCCTTCACCAACTGAAGGATGTTGCAAACCAACATTGCCCCCTTGTGAGGGTTGGGGTTGGTTTGTAATGAGGTGTTACTATTGTTTAGGGAAAGGATTATTAAGGACATCAGGGGTCCTATCAGTATCCTTTTTAGCAATGAAATCTGTGCATTCCTAAAGACACGGGAAACGATAGGTCATGTGGTCTTCAGCACAAATTCTGGAAGGGAATCTGGTGGGTTTATCCTTTCCATTGTTAGGAGGCGCAACAACCTTCTGCTCTGGGTTTTGCTACTTTGTTGATTTCTCCTCAGAAGCAGTGGTGTTTTTCTTATTCTTCTCGTTCTTACCACTGGGTTTTTGTGTAGACTGCATAGAGTTTATTGCGATGGTAGGAAGAGTAGTCGATTTGGTAGAGGGGTCCACTGACATCTGAGAAATGTGATTGTTGAGTTGTTTTACAGCAACTGTGATGCAGGAAAGTGTTCCCTCTACGGACAGAGGCAACCACTCCAGCCCTAGAGTGGGTCTAGTCACAAACAAGGACAGATCAACAATAACTTTTCTTAAACAATTAAAGTCGGAGGCCTACCTCAACCAGTGATCAATGGAATTCCGTTGTGCTGCTCCAGCTTCTGCTTCCTTCTCCTCAATGAGTGATCAACCTGAAACAAAGCAAAGTAAATACAAAAAAGCACGTAACTGGATACAATAATGAACTATTTACTCACAAAGTCAAGAAGTCATGAGCTATCAAGTACATTACATACAAGACATAGGAAAACATCATTGATTGCATTAATAATGAAATAAGAGTCATCTTACAACCAAAGTTTTGACATCACAAGACTTCTCAGAAAGAGTCCAGCCAACATGTTCTTCAAGCATTCACTCTTTGAAGATGGATCTCCCAACATACAAGAGCTCTCTCACTCATAAGTTTTACACAAGATTAAGGGCACTCCACAACCTTCCACAAGCTATCAACAATCCCACACTTGTCACTCTCACACCAGCTATCTAGCAAACTCACAAACACTAATAGTACTGCTCAATTAGCCAACTATTAGGAACTAGCAATGCATATCAATGGTGAGAGTTTAAATAGGAGGAGTCTCCATGAATGGGGGAAAGGAGAGCTTATCACCAAGGAAGGTAGCACAATTGATGGATCTGCCACACCAGGGAAGGAAGGGTGACATAAACAAGGCCAACAGCCAGGTCTGGAGCCATCTGGAAGGTCGACTGTTGGAACAATTCGCCCAATCTGGATCATCGTGGGCATAGAACTAAGCTTCAGCACTGACATCGCAAGCGATCAATGCAGATAGTCAGATCATCACTGAAGAGACCACATAACCCCGTGCTGGTGCTTAAAATCGGGCCATCGAGGGAATCAGGTGTACTTCCGCACTGACAGCGCGAATGGACTGTTCATCAGCGCCTTTTAGCGCGTTTATTAAGCCTATAAACACAATGAGGCAGATACTTTAGGAAAAGTGGGTCAATTGGTAGCATAGGAGAGCATTTGTCTATCGTAAGCATGTTTGACTTGGACACATGACACATTGAGAAGACTGAGAGTGAAAGCAGTGATAAATTATTGTGTAATAGCAGCCCTAGAGGTTGCGCTGATAATCCCATCGACATGCGCTCCGGGGTGCTAAGTAGTGAAAGCGTTGGAGTTGCGAGGGGTATTGGGGATTACATCGTAAAGAGTGCCAGACTACGAATATATCAGATCTAGGTGTTGGGCACGAGATATGGATTGGTCTTTTGTGACCACACCACCTAAGGTGACATCCTTAGAAATTTGGGGGAGTAGGGACTTGTAGAACCAGTCTGGTGAGAGATAGTCTGGGAGGGGAGATTTGACTAACCTCTGCCTATGTCTCCATTCATGTATATGATCAGAGATGTTGGTGGCGGTATCCTGACGTAATGAAGTGAGTTCCATCCTAGTCTCATGGCGAATGGGTAGGTGGAAGTGCTTTAAGAATTCCATCGCTAGAGCGTCAAAGGTATTCACTAACGAATGTGGTATCTTGATGTACCACTTGGCTGTGTTGCCAGTAAGGGTGCGGGGAAAAAGACGTAACCAGATACTATCATCCACTATGGAGTTAGAAACGCACCAAAGATGATAGGTGGTGATATGGGTACCCGAATCCTCCCCTTATTTCCCTTCGAACTTGGGGATGTTTGTCGGTATTTTATGCAGGATTTGCAACCATAGTAAGTTATGATATATGGGGTCATTTGTAAGTTTGTACAAGTTAGGGATATCCAACATTGCTAAGAAAGGTAGAGTGTGTGATGCCCCTGACTTGGACCAAGGCAATGAAATATGACTTGAGGATCCTTGTGGTCCTCCCATCGTTTGAGTCCCAATATTATACATAGGTTGCGTGGTATAGTAATTTCCTTGGGGTATGGCATTGTAATGTGGATTTCCATGGGGATTGTGATGTTGGGGTATAGCATTGCCCCAAGATAAGTAGTGCCCCCTTGACTCATTTAAGGTTGTGAGTAGGGTTCCCCCATGTATTGGTTGGGGCCTCCTTGAGGATTCCCACCCACCACAAAACTAACCATATGTCCTTGACTGATATAGGGGGTGCTCATGTCAATTAATGACTGGCCATGCATGCCTGAAAACGGAGGGGGAACTATTATGTTCCTGACCGGTATATGCATATTGGGAGTGCCCCCAAATACTTGAATCTCAGTTTTAGAACTATACAATGGATGCCAACCATATTGTTGGTTGAAGGGACCCGCGCTAACTTTGCTATATTGAGCATTATAAGGAGCGTTGTGTGTAGCACTTGTTGAAGGTATAGAGTTTGACACTAAACGGGTGGAACCCAGCATAGGCTAGGTTCCACTCGTGGAGGGTGTCATGTGAGGGTTTGTACATGGGACAAATGGGATAGTAGGGTTCACCATCAATGGTGTGATAGTAACTGTGGACTAGGGAAGTGGTGGGTGACCAAAAGTGTCCAAGAAGTACCATGACCCGTTAGTGATCGACGGGATGGATGGAAATGTTCCAACTAAAGACACAGAGGGCATAGGTGAAATGCAAACCAAGAGTGGGTCCAACGGATTCGTGATCGGAGGGTTATAGGGAGGAAAAAATATTGTAGTAAGGAAATCCTCCGGTAAGCTTGAATCATTGGTTGTCCAAACAAATTTTGTGTGAGATCTCGGAGAGTGATTTCTCAAAGATGGGGAATCCAGTTCACTGGAGCTCATAGGATCTTCCAAAATGAGTGGAGGAAGTCCTAATAATCATCTAGATTGACGATGAGGGTCAGATGTAGCCACGATGACCGATAATTTTTATCAGTAAATTTTATCGTGATATTTATTAAAGTCTCAATGATAACACTCAGGCGCCTAAAGAAAATAAAAAATGCACTAAGTGAAACAATCAGCGAATAGAGGGAAATGACCCTGTTTGATAAGCACTAATCAATGGAGATGAAACCCAGTATCACAATGAATAACAGAGAGGGTTGGCCAAATGTGCAGTTACGGTTACTCTACATTTTCGCCCGAACCTCAGATTAAGGGGCCAAGTACTCTCGTGAAGATGAGCACCCTCCCAAAAACTGAAGACAGAGTAGGTCCGTCTATGTTAGGTACTAGGACAGCCCACCCCAGTCACCTTGTGTAAGCCCCTAAAAGTATGACCACTAAGGATACCTCAGATCACAAACACTACCGGGAGGGACATAGTCGTAGACAATATGTTGTGTGGGCAAGATACCTGAATCTCGGACTCAGCTCTGAAATCCCTAAAGGGTCCCCAATACACAGAATACCCAAAGGAGTTGTAAGCGAAGGCAGGCTACCTTCACTTACAGTTCAATGTTGTCTCGTATTTAGCTCCACTTTGACTGGAGTGGTCCCGATAGTATGAGTGCAGAAGGAATTTTCTCTCTTTTAATGACACTAGTTTTGGTTTCTGATCTTGGGCAGCTTACTCACACTGCATATCCCAAGATCCTAGCCTGAACTAATGTTTGTTTTCTCTATAAAGAGTTACTAATTGATTTTAGGTAGAATTTATGTATACTTTTTTAGTGTCTTCGGTAGGGGTGTTGACGTATGATATTTGGTGGGACTCTGACTCAAAATCATGCAAAAGGCAATGCTTTAAAATATTCAATTCGATGAAATAAGTTGTATTCTACAAGTGAGAGTCTTTCATACATTCATATTTGTTCCATGCATCCTAGTCATTATAACACTAGCATAACCAACAAAATTCTTTCCAATGCCTTCCAACAACTATTTGAAACCAAAATAAAGTAGAATTTAACCAGCTAAGTAGAAGAATGAATAAAAAATATGGATTTTTCTTTTATAAAATATTTTTAAGAAAGAAAAAAAATGATTTCCTAATTTTTTTTTTCTTTCAGGACACAGATCTTGCTAACAAAATATAGCTACAGGTCCTTTTTCATTCCATGAGTGGTTTCCCATCCCTTTAAGTTTGCAGACACAGCTGCATGTCAAAATTTGGGTGACTAGCGCTCTACAGCAGAGGCCATAGAGAGTTACTGGTTCTACTAACACACTGTTTGTGCAGACACCAAGCTTTATAAAGCTCTGTTTGCTCTTCTAACCCACGTTAGTGTGGGAAAAGAGTTCAAAATAGGGCTTTGGGGATCAGATCCAGGGCTGAATATATGAGGGAAGAATGTTGCAAGGTCTTGATGGGCCAGAAAAGGAATGCAGAAGTATACGGAGGTCTTAGAAGGAGGAGGAAACTAGGAACTATCCAGGTGTGTCGGGAACTAATGTATAGTCCCCAACAAAGTCGCCAATTCTGCTATAGGATAAAATGCACGGTGTATGGAGAATGGAGATACCCTCAAGGGTCTTCCTGGGACCCTTGGAAGACTGTAAGATTATCTGCAGTTGTCACAAAGCTACATGCATGTCCATAAACAATAACTAAATATCAAAGCAAGACATATTCATTACCTCAAGCCTCCATGTAGATTTGTTGGAGAGCACAATGCAGCTAGGTGGAAGTCCCCTGAGCCAGCTCTAGATCAAGTCCTACACTTAGAATAGACAAGCATAATCACAACATACAAACTTGATAACTAATACATGAATATATAAAAGACATCTAGTTACACATAACTAAGCTACTCATGCTAAAAGGTATTGGTCAAACAACTAAATGAATGATATTACCAACACCACAGAGTAGACAATATAACTACAGTTCTATATTAATGTCAGAAGAGTGATTACAACCATCTATTGCATCAACCTTCCCTTACCCCTTGTTACACAAAAAATTGTCGCCATGACTTTCTACAGTTTGTGTGAGTCCATCAATACTCATACATACCTCCTTTGCAAGTCTTAAGCCTCAGCTCTTCATGTCAAGCCTTGAAAATGGGAGAAAAACCTTAAAAATATCTCAAATTCTAGTTTCGCACTTTCTCCTGGCATTGCCTGCGGTGCCACACCCAATGGTCATGTTTCCTGCGAACCTGACCACTTCGTCTATTGAGTAATGGGTGCGAACCCCTGTAAAAGTTAAAAAGGCGTGAGTTCATTCTTAAAAACTCATCTTGGGTCACTTCTAGACACTTCTAGAAGGAATATTGTGCTGGCAAGTCTGCTCCACCTTGGTTCATCCATTCCATAACTAAGGGAGCTAACTCCATGATATGAGGTGTTTATCCCATTGAAGGAGGAACTTATCCCTTCAATGGTGGACCTGCAACTTCCTCCATTTGCACTATAAATTCATGCATTGGGCTGGTTGTAGGGGAGGTTGAAAGTTGAAGATTCTTGAGGGTAAATGCTACTGGAAACTAGACTTCCTTTTTGAGCTTGTGAGAGGAGAGATCACATACCTTTTATGTCATTTGGGAAGTGAGTGAGGCTTGTCAAAGTAGAGGAGACCCCTGCTGGACCCTGGAAAGAACTTGTGCAACATCAAGGCAACGGTTGTAAGGTTATTTTATTCATAAAGTTAATACAATCAAGTTTGTTTTTCTAAATGAACTGTCTCAAATGGTTTATTTTATGAGCTCCTTGATCTTCATAATGAACATGTTTTATTATAATATCTATGCAGGTGTTCTTTGATGTGTGTTTGTTTGTGTATGCAGGTTAT